>CM046833.1:15848528-15903528 GCA_025618425.1 Heliocidaris tuberculata
CAACCACAATCTCAAGTAAAGATCATGTAAAAAATGTAACATAAAAAGCTGATATGAAATAGACAAAAAGGTGTCTGCACAAGCCTAAAGTACGTTTTTCCATTAGCTAGGACCCTCAGGTATAATAATCTGTCTATTTAACGTACATAGGTGGTGGATGTGGCCTCTAATGCTGTTACTGTGGTAACAAAATAGGATATAACATATATCTGTAATTCATCAGCATTACATCTATTTCAAACAGTCCGTTTGAATGCAAACAAAATTCTATTGTCAAAATTATCATTATCATTATCTGTTCGTTCTGTGGGCACCAGCACTATTACTATAGCAACGCATTATCAAAATATTGAAAATTGGTAGATATTGTTATAAAATGACATATCTTTCTGTCTTAATGGTATATATATATATATATATATATATATATATATATATATATACATATCATAAGCTGCCTGAGTAATTACAATTATGATCTGAATCATGTGAGGCCAAAGTAATGTCAAAACAGGGTTATTGCTATGGTTATGATTAAAATCAGAAGTTAAAGTAAAGATGACATATTTTTGTTGTTATACAGCATCAATTATGTTGGAAATGATTTTCTAACTGCTCGGATAGTTCCGGGCGAGTTGTGGGTGCCTGACACTGAGTTCACAGTTGTGTCTGAGTTTGTAATTACGTTTAATTGGAACCGTTGCTCTAACAACAGCTAATCCTAACTGGTTAGCTGTACTTGAGCAGTTACGATTCCACCTCTGTGCCTTGGCGTTGGGAGGGATGCAGTGGAGGCATAACAGATGGATTAACCTCCAGTCACAGAACCTAATATATTCATAAGATGAAAACCTTGTTGATCTGTAGCTAAATAATTTGTAATAATTTTCCTTATTACGGTCAAAGATGGTCCATTAACTACGTCTGGTGAAGAAAAAAAAAATAACGAAAGCAAAAGGAAAAAATGACAAAGGCATTATGGGAGACTGGCGTGTACTTTGCTCATTTCAATTTAGATATACAGTATGTGAATTAAATCGCCTACCATTAGAAGCAAGTGACGGACGATTCTGTCCTTCTGCACCATGTTGAGCGCTGGAATCTGTAATAGTGAGAATATGCAAGTTATAATTAGATAACTGAATTTTCGACATATCAAATACTATGTGATGCAAATGTTATTTTCTAATTGGGCTATTAATACAGTGCGTATAAAAAAAAAAGTACACCCAAATTTTATAGCTTTTTACTAAAACGTTATAACCAATGAGACCTTATTGCATGGCTAAGAGTAGTTTGTGTTCTGTTCAATGATACCGCAGTCATGACATTTCTGCCACAGATGACTGAACACCAGGGTTTTTAAAAAGTGTCGTCAAAATTTCCCTGTACCAAGTCTGGCTGATGCAACTAATGTGGGTCAAGTCATATTTTCTGTTGAAAATGGAAAATAAATGAATGAATGAATGAATGAATATAAATATTAAAAAAATAAAAATAATAATAAATAATAATCTTTTAAAGTCCACTCCAAATTTTATTAAGTTAAACTGAAATGGAAATTCTTTTTGCCCAATTGATCGTGAGCCCGGCAGCCACTGAGCAGCGCCAGATCGACGTTGCTCTATCCCTTATTGTTGAACGCCAAACAAGGTAGCAGCAACTCCCATCTTTTAACGTCTTTTGGTATGACGCGGCCGGGGTTCGAACCCACGACCTCCCGGTTGTGAGGCGGATGCTCTACTGACTGAGCCAACACACCGGTTATACTTTAGTCTAAAATCATTTTAACAGTAGACTTTCATGACAACAAATGTCCATTTTTATTGACTCAATAAATAGGCTTACTTTAAACAACACTCTTAAAAAAGTTGGGCAAAAAAATGCCCAATTTTTAACCATCACTGGGCAACATACTGTCCACACAACTTTTGGTTGAAATTTGCCCAACTGATGTTGGGCAATCCATTTACTATGTTGTTGGGCAAATTAAATTGCCCATCAGTTGGTGACCCATTAGATTTTACCCAACTCTACAATTGCCCAACTGTTGGTTATATTCTCAGTTGGGTAATTATTGCCCAACCAATCTTACCCAATAGGATTGCCCAACCCTCTATTTGTTCAGCTGTTTGGTAACAAATATCATGTGGTTGGGCAAATTCAGCTTCCCAATTTATTGTTTCCTTTTTCCTCCAACCTAGGTAAAAAAAAAATGAAATCTGCTTGTTACGTCCTTCTGGGTCTTAACCTAATCAATCCTAACCTATCCTATTTTAAGCTATCCTATCCTATATCTTAACCTATCCTATCCTAGTCCTATCCTATCCAGTTAGTGCAAACTAGTGCAAGCTCTTATATACCCCTTATATTTTTTTATGCATTCGGTGACAGTTAAATCGGGCCACCCCAAACCATACGCTACTAAAAATTCATGAATATTCATATAAGTGTTTTCCCCAATATTGGGTAAAAATATTTACCACAAGTTGGGCAAAAGCGAATTTCTAACCAACCATCAGTTACCCAACAAAATTTACCCAACTGGCAAAGGAAATGTGACAAAATTACACAACTACAGGGCAACAAGTACCCAACCCATAATTACCAAATACTGTTGGTAAATATATGCCCAATATTTAGGTAAAAAGTATTGACTAATATTGGTTACACCACTCGAGTGTCCAGTTGGTTAATAATAGCCCAGAATTGGGAATATTTTTAACCAACCAGCAGTTACCCAACTAAATTTACCCAACATTTTAAGAGTGAAGAGATGCAGATGAAGCCAAGATTGTGTTATCATGACAGAGGAAATATCTTAGATTTTGCTTGTAAAAAGCCTTTTCTTGAGTTTGAGTTGATTTTAACACCTTTTCTATTCAAAATTAACAAAATGAATTTAAATTACTCAGCAATTCTTTTCAAACTGAAATAACAAAAGCAAAATTGGGTTTGACCCACATTCGTTGCTTCAGCCCAGACTTGGTAAAAGAGGATTTTGACAATATTTTTTTAAAAGCCTGCTGCTCAGTCATCCTACCAATGTTGGGTATACTTTTTTTGACACTCACTGTATATCCAATATGAATTATGAAAGAAGGCTGCTGATAGGCAGTCTACACACTAGCATAGAATTTCACAGAAAGAACCAGGATGTAAATAGGGATAAATAATCCTGACTTGATGACTGGTGATGAGGCCCTTGGTTGATCTAGGATCTCTGGCCGAAGGGGGGGGGGGTGCACTAGGCAGATAAGAATGAAGATAAAAACAGTAAAGTTAATGAAATAGAAATAAAGTTATCACATTTCAGAATGCCTTATGGGGTTTGTAATTACTGCCTGGAGCAATTAAGGGGCACATTGTTTTGTATATAACAAGGTCATATCGTTTTTAAATTTTTGTTAGCTTTTTTTACCCGACTAAAAAGAAAAATTGCACACTACATTACCACTTCTCCTATCAGATGACGGCCCCGGTTTATACGGCGAAGCCCTTGTGTTAGATTCAGTCACATTATCTATATTGTATTGAGTGAAATAAAATGATATACAAAGACAGGCAAACAGACAGACACACACGCCAAACCACACAGGCCCCAACTTAAATGCATTTCCATTGGAAAAAAACCACGAAACATATGCATTGTTCTTTACATATGAAATACTTGAGTTTGGGTAAGGAAATTGCAGCTTATGAGATATTAATTGATAAATAAAAATATATATTAGAATTATAATAACGATAACGATTATTAATATTAACAACAATAAAAATCAACAACAACAATAATAATAATAATAACAACAAAAATAACAAACAATAATAACAAAAAAAATAATAGTCATAATAATAATAATAATAATAATAATAATAATAATAATAATAATAATAATAATAATAATAATAATAATAACAATAATATTTTATTTGAAATTTTATCAGATGTTGAAATTTACCCACTGATTGGTTAATAAATATCATGTGGTTGGGCGAATTCAGTTGCCCATTTTCTCCCTTTTCCTCCAACCTTGGTAAAAAATATAACACAGATGTATCTCGAATATCCTTCGTAACCTATCCTATCCTAACTTATCCTATCCAGCTAGTCTTATCAAATGCTAGCTCTTATTTACTCCTTATAATTTATCATGTGTTTGGTGACAGTTTGTAAATCGGGCCACCCAAAACCATACGCACCAAAAACATTTTATTTCACCATCTCTGGGTAAATTTAAAGGTAATCTGTAATCTTTGTGGAGGCTTGATAACATCTGAGCCACATGGCCGTAAGTGCTATCAGGTGTATGTAATATGTTGTAAAAATGAAGCCCTGAAAAATGCATGTTAAACGCATCATCATGTGCTTCAGAAAAAGTGAAAATATGCAAGTGACCGGAAATGCCAGACTTTTTCTGCCAAAAGGCTACAATGTAAAGTGGCGTATCTACGGGAGGGAGGGGGAAGAGGGGGCACGTGCCCCGGGCGGCACTTGAAGGGGCGCAAAAAACGCAAAAGAGAGAAAGAAAAGGGGGAGAAGTACAAGAAACTGTATGGTCTTTGAGGGTTATATGCGCCCCAGTCAAGGACAAAATGCGTAAGAAATTGTGTTTTATAGGGTTTGAAATGCGAAAATTTTCTTAAGCTCGGTCGCTTTGCTCCCTTGCATAATTATGTTCAAGATCTAGCTATTTCGCGCCCCCAGTGGCGTTTTTAAAGTGTTAACCGTTAATTGACTCTAGTTGCTTTGCCCCCCCCCCCTCCCCCCATAATGCAGAAGCTTGTTAAATTTTGCGCCCCCAGATGGGATATAAGTGCATAAAAAGCACATTCAAAGTATAGAACATTCGAAAGAAATCATAAATTTGCCTTGCAATTGCCTTCCTGAAATATATTTCTTCAGGGTTTTCATTCATTTTGCGCCCCCAAAATAGGAATGTTAAAAATTTATTTTAAAAATCTATTGCTAGGTCAATGTATTCCCTTAGACTTTTTTCTTTGTAAGGGTAAAATACATAAGAAATTTCAAATTGAGGGGTGAAAAGAAAACAAAAATCTGCCGCTCGGTCGCATTGCAACCTCGCTTTTACAGTAACTCATCAAATTTGGTCTAACAACGCCGGGTTATGTGCATCTAAACTCATTTTCACGTAGTGCCATCATTTCTAAATTAAAAACGCCCAAATCTGAGTTTGGGCATGGGGGGGGGGGGGGGGGGTGCAGATTTGACAGTTTGCCCCGGGCGCTAGAATATCTAGATACGCCACTGACAGTGTTAGACTAAAGCGTACCCCAATACGGTTTCATGAATGGCAGTATTCGGTCATAGTTATCTTGAAAATAACATCTTAATGCAAAACCTTTATCTTCCTGGCTGTATATTTATCCTTCTGAACATCATTATACAACACAAACTTACCTCCACAAAGTTACCGATTCCCTTTTACCCAACTATTGGTTTAGTACATCAGAAATACATTTCCCTAGTGTTTTTACCCAGTACTTAGACAAAGTCGCCAATTCTTGTACTACAATCGTCTATTTTCAATTCCCTTATGCTTTACTTCTGCTACCAATAATACTAATAATACTAATAATACTAATGATAATGTTTGCTCTTTACTAACCGATGTTATATCCAGGAAAACACTTTTCGAGAAGATCTGTCCATTCAAGCTTTATCAAGGCATCTCTCATAGTTGGCCCCGCTGTTGCTGATGTTTGTCTTCTTCCCCATTCTTGGAGCATGATTAATGACCCCTCATGTGTTTCACCGTATCTGTTTCCCACCTTGGCACTTTGAATATCAGATGTAGGAATTTTCAGTGCGTCTCCTAGATCACCTACCTCCACATTTTGCTTTGTACTTTTGGCAATTTTCCTTAGGATATTATTCAAATCTTGCCTAGACTCCATTCTAGATACATGTATATAAAAAGAAGAGAAAAATATATTAGAATTCCCAAAAGGCCAATTATAAAATAAAGAATGGTTTGAATGAATAAAGAAGATATTTACTTGTATTAAAAACTTCATTTGAAATATCCATTTCGTTGATTTTTCAGAAATTAAATGTGAACTATTCACCATATTATCAATATGTATATATATATATATATATATATATATATATATATATATATATATATATATATGTGTGTGTGTGTGTGTGTGTGTGTGTGTGTGTGTGTGTGTGTGTGTGTATATACATTTGGCAGGGGGAGGTACGTTGACTTTTTTGAAAATGGTATGGGAAGCTAGTCTAAATTAATGCATGAAATAAATGGTCAGTATTGTATACACATGAAATTACAGTTTCATAACATAGATGATAATTAGCAATTGCTCAAAGATTTATAACTCTCTCAACCCCTTTTCTTAATTTCTTAACCGTGTTCACACTTGATTCGCCTCTTTATTTTCTGCTTTCAATCGGGCTTCACTATCCTTTTCCAACAGGGTTAATTGCTCCCTGAAAACACCAAAACGACAACTGGGATGTAAGAACTCTGTTCTATATCTTACCTAAAAAAAAACCTACTGAATATGATGAGAGTTACACTGCAAACTTGAAACACTAAATACTCCTCCAAGGATTGTTCCTATAGCGTTGAATCTCTGAAAGTTGTATATATGTGATAGGGCGATGAACTGTCTTTTAATGGGTGGGTTGGTATAATTGAATATTATGTGTGCCTACATTGCTTGTAATGCAACTCCACAACGGTAAACTCGTGTTTATATTGAAAAAAGCCGAATTCACACGGTAGATGGGATATGTGGGATTAATGAATAGTAATATTCATTGGGCCGTAAAGATCATCTTTTATCAAATCCAGGGTCGGAAATTTTGTTTTTGTCTCCTTTTGTCAATTCAAGTTTGATGCTGAAACGTATTTGTGATAAAAACTATTATGTGCCCACTCCTTTCGTACACTGTTCTGAAAGCTAAGTTCAAAATAAAAATATACCAGCTCCTTCTGCGCATGGTGTACTGACCCACCATTCGGTATCACCCGAGGCGCTCAAATAAAGCTCGGCCTCCAGTTTTGTATGGGCTCGCAATCCTATAAAATCAGTACTAAAGCGAAACCTTTGAATTACTCCTGTTTGCTCGTTCTGCTGTAGCATCATTCAGTGACTCGATAATAAACACTCGAGATTTTTTGGCAATATCATAAACAAAATCTTAGAGGTTTCTTTCCTTTAAATAGGAGCAAACAAGGTGATGGACGTGGACAAAATTCTCTAGGAACAAGAGATACTGGAATAAATTATCAATAATTTTTGGAGGTAACTGTTTTTGAGAGAAGAGAAAGAAAATATCCATCCCATCTCATGGCGGAAGACCTAGAAACATTTACATGGGATAAGAGATACAAGAACAGATGTCTTTCATAACAGAGTCAAAATATCTCTTCCATGTCAATATATTTCCATCCTATCTACCCCCCCCCCTCTCTCTCTCTCTTCCTCTATCTCTTTATTTCTTTCTCTTTATCTAATAGGCAACAATGCCCTACCTTTGACCCCCAAAATTACATGTCTTCATTCCAAACCATCGGAATTAATTGATTAATTAAAATGAGATATTATACGAAGAACTGTTTGGAAATGGCTGGTCCCGGGTGCTTTGACGAGGGAGGGGAGGAGGGGGGGGGGGGGCACACGTAAGCCTTCATGTTGTCATGGCTGTCATGATTCTAAGTGATGTCTGTCTGCTATTTATGAATCGACAACCGTAGAGTCCGCGCTACCATCCATAGTTTTCCTTCTTTTAAGTTTAATTGAGGCAGCCAAAGAAATCTCTTGTGATTCTGTCATTCAATTTTAGGCTAAGAGTTTCATTACAACTTTGTCTTTTTTTCAGAAGGAAAGGTGCATGTTTTTATCAACGTACTAATTTATTTTGATCAAACTTCTGTAAAGCACTAAAAGAGTTTCCCCTAACGATTCCTCACTTTCTACAGATTGTAATTCAACCTTCACTTTATTACTGAAAATGTGATGGGGTGAAAATATTCCTACTGAGCCCGGGAGAGGACATACGCAAAAATGTGATACTTTGTTGTTCCCACCACTTACTTGTTTACTTGTTTACACAGTGATCCGACTCTCGGGTTTGACACGACTCTCGCGTCGAACCCGCCTCAAGCTCCCATAAGAGGACAACTGTGATCGCGTTTATACATTGAATTGGCGAGTTCGACACGGCTTGCGGAGCACAGACGGGAGCAGAATAACGTCACAAACGTGGTTGATTGGCAAGGCTTCATAAACTTGTGTTACTTTTCCCTCGTTTTTTTAATTTTTCTCTCATAATTGCTCTCTTTTTCCTTGTTTTGTTTTCTCTCTCCCATTTTTGTTCATGTATTTCTTTGTTCAATCCTAAATCTTAATGAATTTCTTTGTTTTTTTTTCTTCTTTCATCTTCTCTCTTCTATATTTGTTTATGTATTTCTTTGTTTCTATAATTCCAAATGAACTTCTGTTTTTCCTTCTTTCATCTTCTCTCTTCTATATTTGTTTATGTATTTCTTTGTTTCCTCTTATAATTCGTAATGAATTTCTTTGTTTTTCCTTCTTTCATCTTCTCTCTTCTATATTTGTTTATCTATTTTTTGTTTAATATTAATTCTTAAGGAATTTCATTGTTTTTCATTCTGTCTTCTTCCTTTTTAAAAAAATGTTTTTCTTCTTTTCTTTTTGTTTTCCCTTTCATGAATTGCCGTGTTCGACACGGCTTTCTGTTTACACATCAAAATAAATAAATAAATAAATAAAAATAAAATACTGATACGACTCTCAGATTGAAACCTACTATTCTGGCGGAGCTAAAAGGGCGTGTCGGACCCTAGTCTCGGATCACACTGATCGCGTTTATACATCATAAAATTGCCGTGTTCAACACGACTCTTGTGTGGAACCCGCGAGTCGGATCAATGTGTAAACGCGGTAGAAGTGAAGTGAACCAGTTTACCCCAGGTGATGAGTACGACATAGGTTAGTAAGTGTTGGGAACGACTAAGTGGTGGGTACCACTTTATTCTTAGTGGTGAGAACGACGTAGTGGTGGGTTGGTAAAATTGAATATCTGTTTGCGTCTACATTGCTTGAAATGCAACTCCACAACCGTAGAGGCGTGTGTTTATGATAAACAAGCCGAATTCTCCCGGTAGATGGGATATGTAGGATTTATTAATAGTAATACATGTATGCATGTATGCATGTACGACCATCTTTTATAAAATCCAGGGTCAGAAAATCTGTTTTGTCTCCTTTCGTAAACTTAAGTTTGATGCTAAAATGTTTTTGAGATGCCCACTTTTTTATATGCCCACTCTTTTCATACACTTTTCTGAAAGCTTAGTTCAAAATAAAAATGTAGGGCCTACAAGCTCCGCGTCTGGTGTACAGACCCACCGTGCAGTGCCACTCGAAACACTCCAATACACTCACAATCTTAAATCTTCAAGCCAAGGACAGGACCTGCACAATAAATCTGATACTAAGTCGTTCCCACCACTTAGTAAGTGGTGGGAACCAGTTTACACTAAGTGGTTGGAACCAGTTTATTCGAGGTGGTGGGGACGACGCGTCCTTCCCACCACTTACGTGACGTAATGGGAACGAATTACTTAGTGATGGGAACCACTTATAAATTGTTGGAACGACCAGGGAAATGTAACTTTCCCTGGAACGACATAGATTAGTAAGTGGTTGGAATTACTTAGCATTATTGTTTTCGCGCATGTCTTTTCCCGGGCTCCGTATATTCCCCATACTCTCTTTTTTATATGTAAAAGAATATGATTAAAAGAATATGATTTAAAGAGGGATAATAATTTTGCTTTAAAGTTACCTCCTTTTACATGTATTTAACTGGCGTCAAGCATACTATTCTTTATTTATTTTCCACTAAAGCCAGTAAAATTCCCTTGAATTATGTAAATTTGATTAAGTCTCATGAATACACACACACACACACGCGCACACACACACACACCCACACACACAAAACGATTAAAGAAAACGGGATAGGACGTGACAATATACATAGAGGCGGTGGTGGGAGGGGGGCAGTACAATATAATATCAAATTGGGACGGCGTTTATTTTAGGATAGAAAGCACGATCGAAAAGACTTTCAGGAAATCAA
Organism: Heliocidaris tuberculata; assembly: GCA_025618425.1. NCBI lineage: Eukaryota > Metazoa > Echinodermata > Echinoidea > Camarodonta > Echinometridae > Heliocidaris > Heliocidaris tuberculata. The sequence continues at coordinate 15,858,691 of CM046833.1, forward strand.
CCTAAGAGCAAATATCAATACCATATTCTATTATTTATAGAAATCATGTTTGCATTATATGATACCTGCATGACGATGTTATGTTAATACTCGATTTCAGCTGGTGATGCACAAGGATACTGTTATCGCCAAAGTTGATTTTTTTTTTGTTTTTTTGTTTTGTTTTGTTTTTTAGTCTTTGAGTTTGTAATACGTAAGGATTTTTATAGGCCCATCAGAAAAGTGTTGAATTTAAATGTATTTCTTTCATTTTTTTATCATTATTTTGATTTATGTATATTTCTCAGTCCGTTAAACGGACAGGGTTATGAAAAAAATTCAAGTGTACTTTCAAAAATAAAAAATAAATAAATAAATAAAAACTGGAATTTGTTTTTTTTTTCTAATTGAACACATGCGTTGCATAAAATAAACATGTATAATATCATATCACATGTATATACTGCTGGTGAGTATCTTTTTTTTTTTTTAATTACTCCAAAAAAAAAATATCTGCATTTTTTTTTTAAGGATGACGATATTCTCAGTCTAAAAATGTGTGATATCTTTACACCCGCAGTTTATAGCCTTATGTTTTCTTAGTCACTTTCATAAATTTGGTATGAATACTAGAGTCCTGACAAAAGCAATAACTCAATTCCAGAGGGGGCGGAACGTTGGGCTCGGACAATGGAAGGGGGCATCTTTTGTTTTGCTGACAACAGATGATCTCCCCCCCCCCCCCCCCCCCCCCACCACCACCACCACCACACTTCTATTGTCCGAGCCCGACGTTCCCTCACCTCTGGTCAATTCTAACCGCCAGGCTCCATTAAAAAAAGGCCCTTATTCTAGAAAATCTGTTAAACTCAATGCGACGACTACAGTCATGTTACACATGGGGGAAATGAGACCTCCGACTGGCCTACTTTGTAAAACTCGACTTTAGACCGATCGAGCTGAGACCCAGTGTCGGGTTCAAATATTTGTAGAATATGGATCAAATGACGGTATTTTAGCGCACATCGTATAGAAGAAGGATACAACTAGAAGGGACCACTCCTCCGATTATCATTCCATCTGAATAATGCAAACATATTTTAGCCACACTACAGTTACGTAGATACGACGCACAGTGGGCCAGGTGTCAGCAAAAGTGCGCCAAAATAGGGATTTGGTCAATGAAACAAAATCATTTTTTTTCACGTTCTAAGCAAAGATTACAACGTGTAGAACACCTCTGAGCAGTATTTCTTCTTGGAATTAATATTAAGTGGGTCATTTTTATTCAAAAAGACCCGAAACTTTGATTATTTGTTATGCATTGTGTAAAATGCAATACTGCGTTTTATTAAAGGTTTTTGTCAAACGGGTTGTTTAATTCACTTCAAATTTGACATGCTTATTCCAAAATAGTTATTTTAAATGATGATAGAGTTTACAGACAAACTCTCATTCCTCTCGAAAGTAATTTTGGATGAAACACAAATATTGGGCGGAAAATAGCATTTTTTTTTTCAAGCGCAAAGATGGTCAACATTTCCGTCGATTTTCGCGCTGAAAATATCATGATCGCCTTTCTTATAGTTCATGCTTTACACTGCTACCAAATTTGCCTGCAACTTTTTGAGTAAGAACCCGTTTTCCACCGTATGTTCGCCTCTTTTTTCGCCTAAATCTTCCATGCGATAGAAGCGCGCATTGTGTTCGTGAAAATGCGCAGGCAAAGCACACACAACAAAGAATAAAAGTTCAATATGCTTTTTGACATTAGTACCGAAAGAAGCTTTTAATAACAGTCTTCTGGCCCGTTTTAGATGATGGGACATTGTCAGAAAACAACTAATATCCCACATACGGACTGCATTTTAATCTTTAGTCCAGTCTTCAGCGGTAGAACACTCGTCGGTCAAGAAGAGATTTCCAAGTTTCCTCAATGAAGTTCGGAAACAAAACATTGGAAGGAATCATAATAGAAAACGAAAACTGAGATAGAAAAATAAGATATAGAGAGAGATGGAGAAGGAGTGAGAGAGAGAAAAAAAAAACAAAGAAAGAAAGAAAGAGAGAAAGAGAGAATGAGAAGAGAAGGGGCGACTGGAGCGTCATGTTCATCACAATCTGTGGATAGGATTTAAATGTTTACATCAAGCGGGTGAAATGACTACCACTACTGCCTAAATTGATCTGGTTTCTACTTTCAAACATCGCAATTACATTTTGATGCCAAAGATGTTCAGTGGTGTTCAGTATTCTAAGGGGTGCTCAACTTTTTGCACTTTTTATATCCCGAGAAAATTGTTTTGATGTGTTATATTCTTCTTTTAAGGTAAAACTTATCCTGTTGTTATTAATATCCTTTAAGAGTAGATGTAGTTCATGTTCGCGCAATTGCCATATGAATAGAATAGGCTTCTGTTATGATGTAGGGTAAGGTGAAGACAGTTCCACTGTCCGTAAATGCTCCTATTTTGTATAAATAAACAATATTGCTTGCTTCCAAGCCAGAATTCTTTTAAGGACCTACATTTGTCAAACAATGTGAAGTTTCTCTTCTTTGAAAAATGCGCTGGGCTGTACAATTTTTTTTTTTTTACTTCAATGAATGAAGTCCAAAAGGCAAGATTACGCTCGCCTTTTGAGTGCATTAATTATTTTTATTTATCTACACGTATCCCATCCATCTATCTATCTATAGGCCTATCCATTTATCTATTCATAAACGCACCCCTCTATCTGTCTATCTATTTATCTATCTATCTATTCTTCTACTTGTATATCTTTATTTTAAAAAATACATATATATAAGCATGTTTCTTGTTTTTAATTTCTTTTTAATTAGTGTATAGACCTACATGTACATTTTCCCTCTACTATTCGATTTTTTTTTTCTTCAAGGCTTTGGAACTGTTTAGTTAGGACATATAGACCCATTGTTGAGAGGGCGCGATTAATGACTGTCATGTAGTTTAAAATTCACATCGGTTGTTTATAATTTATAGAATTTTAAAACCATTGGAGAAAGTATAATTTGTATCATAATTTGTCCAACACCAAAACCAAGCTCTCAAAATGTTCTCTATCTTTTTTTTTTTTAAACAGACCCAACATTCTGAGTAATTCACAAGGGCTTCAGTGAACATTTCAAGGCGAAGGCTTTTCGAAATAATTCACTCTTCTTACAGGTATAAACAATAGGACAAAAAGGACTTAGAATATGCATGGACTTTGTCAGTCAGTACTATGATTTTGATAACTCGATAGTACCTACAGAATTACTTTTTAGTGATACAGGTACGTTTCTCTTTCGCAAAGTTATCAATGCTACAGAGGGCGCTCTTTCATTTTTTAAAAACTTTAATAACTAATAACTAATAACTAAATTTAATAACTCATTTTTTAGTAAGCTGAATATTATTATTTTATTAGTATATGCATTATCAATGTTTACTTTCAAGTAATAACATCAGACATTGCAATGCATTGCAAATTTTTCATTATTTCAAATATTTTCCAGTAGGCGCCCCATTTAAGTCTCTCTTATGTACCATATTGCTTGAGCTTTAAGTTAACACCTTTTTCGCTTTTTGATATACAAGCGTAGAGATTGCATTATCAATTTTCTGAAGTAGGGAAATCATTGTAACACGAGAAATGTGTTATTTTCCATTGAACTTTGGTAGCCAATCAGAAATCGGTATTTTGATAACGTCATAAGTATTTGAAAATATTTTCATTGGATTCTACGGGTCTGAAAACCCGTAGACCCATCATTTAAATTCAAATTTTAGGTAAAACTCAGTGAATATGAATTTTGGCGCACTTTGGAGCCATTCTGGCCCACTGTGCGACGTGAGCACAGGGGCCCCTTTCCCCTAACAACGGGCAAAAAAGAAAGATAGCCCCCCCCCCAAGAAAAAGGAGAAAACAAGAGAGAAAAAAGAGGAGAGGGGTATTAAAAGGGAACGTGAAAAGCTCATGATACAATCCCCTCAGACACCCTCCCCGTAGTTCATCCACCGAATTAAATCGGTGCCCCTAAATATCTAGGCCAACGCTATGCTATCTTTTTCGGAATGTAAACGTATAACTGACATTTGTTAAAGAATCTCAGTTACTGCATTAAAATTAAATCACATCGAAGTAAAACTACACCATATCCATTCAATTTAAGAAATCGTGGTAGGAATACAGACATCTATAAAAATACATTTAGATAAACAATTTCAACCATAAAATTACACGCAAACTGTATTACTAACTCTATTTTGCCTTAAAATGACAAAAGTTTGATGTAACTCAGTCTCACAATAAAAAAGGGAAGTATTTTCACGGGATAGATGCAAAAAAAAAATGCATTTAGTTAAGACGGAACAAATCTGTATTTTTTCCTTTAAAAACACATATATTTTTACAATGTACGAATAGTCTGAAAGTCACTGAATTGATTTACATATAAATAATTCTTCTTATTATTTATTTATTTTTTCTTTTTACTTTTTTTTTTTGGGGGGGGGGGGACTTGGGAGACTTGAGAAAATGAGAAAAGTCTCTAAGACGGATCCCGATAATATTAAGTTGATTATTCTTGGGAGATTATTCTTGTAACCTCGATGTCTTTGGATTATTTATACAAGTGATCCGCTATCATGGAATGATATTTCGTTTCTTAAACAATATCGCATTCTTGAATTTCCAAGTCCTGCCTCATTAATAGGTAATTGCAGTTTTAGAAGTAATTTTCTCAACGACAGTTTATCATTTTGAGATGACAGTTAGCGAAAATGATTCTTGAACTTTGCCCATTCTCGCCATCGTACAAGGTTTAGGAGAGCCAAGTTACAGAGTTATGAATATGATTGTTTTTTGTTTTTTGTTTTTTGTTTTGTTTTTTTTTTTCCTTTCAGCTATTTGCACTATCATGTCTTTCCTCGATGATTTCCTTCATTATAAGTAAGCATGTTATTTTATTTTATTATTTTTGTTTTCATTTCGTTTTCTTCGTTGCCACTTACACATGAAAATTTCAAATCAAAGATTCGATATTTAAAATTCTTCGCAGCATGTTTAAGGTTCCGTTATGATTTATACCGTTTCCCTCCTGTGCACTTTCAATATCATACGAAAGAATTGTTAGTGCCTTTCCTAGATCTACCTGTTCACCTCGCTTTGTTCTTTGAAAACTACCTTAAGGATTTTATCGAAATCTATCTCGTCCTTGGACGCCATTCTAGATACATAAATTTCAAAAGATAGAGGGGGAAAGAAGATCTCAGCCTTTCTCCAAGGCCAATTAAAAATGTTTTGAATGAATAAAGAAGATATTTAGGTGTATAAACAACCTTCATTCAAAATACCCATTTGCTTGATGTGTTAAAAATTAAATGCGGACTACTTGCCATAATTATGGTGCATGTATGAAATACCGTGTTCTTATCAGTATAAGTTGTTCTGGGGCAAAGAAGGGTGACATTGATTTCTTGGAAAATGGTGTGGAAAGCTAGTCTAAATCTTAAAAAAAAAACATGTACGAAATAAATTGTCAGTATAGTCAAGGAGTTATCACAGAACTGACGACTGTGTGTCTTTAATATACGATTCATTACTCTCTGAAACCCCAAACGTCAACGGTAATATGTAAGAACAATTGTTCTGTATCTTACCTTCCAAACAACACAGGATATTATGAAAGTTTCACCGCAAACTTGAAACACGAATTACACCTCACAGGATTGTTCCTATAGCGTTGAGTCTCTGAACGGTATTAAATATGTGACAGGGCGACGAATTGTCTTTTAATGGCTGGGTTGGTATAACTGAATATCGGTGTGCCTACATTGCTTAAAATGCAACTTCACAACGGTAGAATCGTGTGTGTATGGCAAAACAGCCGAATTTTCAAGGTAGATGGGATATGTAAAATTTATGAATAGTAATATGCATTGTGCCGTATCGATCATCTTTTATCCTTTCATACACTGTTCTGAAAGCTTAGTTCAAAATAGAAAATATACCAGCTCCGTGTGTGCAGTGGCGTATCTACGGGGGGCAGAGGGGGCAACAAAAATACAAGAAAATTTATGGTCTCTGAGGGTTATTTGCGCCCCAGCCAAGGTAAAAATGCGTAAGAAATAGTGTTTTATAGGGTTTGAAATGCGAAAATTTTCTCAAGCTCGGTCGCTTTGCTCCCTAGCATAATTATGTTCAGGATCAATGACCCAATGACGTTTTTAAAGTGTTAACCATTAATTGATTCTAGTTGCTTTGCCCCCCCCCCCTTCCCGCATAAGGCAGGAGCTTGTTAAATTTTGCGCCCCCAGATGGGATAAAAGTGCATATAAAGCACTTTCAAAGTACAGAACATCCGAAAGAAATCATAAATTTGCCTTGCAATTGCCTTGCTAAATTCTTCAAATATATTTCCTCAGGGTTTTCATTCATTTTGCGCCCCCAAAATAAGAATTTTCAAAATTTTCAACAAAACTCTATTGCTAGGTCGTTGCATTTTTTTTTTTTTTTTTTTTTTAGTCTAAAGTTAAGATACATAAGAAATTTCAATTTGAGGGGTGAAAAGAAAAAACAAAATCTGCCTACAGAGGGTTACACGATGGCACCCGAACCACACACGGAGGCTACACGAAGATGTGTAATTTTATTAATGCAGGCGTCACACTGTCCCGAAGTCGAGCAAAGAAGGACACACGATAAAGGAAATGTTCAAATTCGGCTCTGATCGTATAAATATAGGGCCATTCGTGAGGGCATCTTAAGCCATCTAATGACCGCCGGTGGAGTTTCTCAGGCTCCGGCAGCAACTTCGTGAGCGGTGGCAAAATCTTTGGCATGCCAAAAAATTGCCCGAAGACCTTGCGAAGGTTCATTTTCGTGTTGAATTCGTGTGTCTATTTTGCCCTTTGTAAGGCCATCGTGAGGGCATCTCTTCAAATCGTGTCATCTTCGTCTTTACTTCGTGTGATCATCGTTGCCATCGGGCATTTTTCGGCTCTTCTTGTTTCTTTCATATTGTCTTCGTGAGGCGAAAAATGCCTGATGGCACCGATGATCACACAAAGTAAAGACGAAGATGACACGATTTGACAAGATGCTCTTACGATGGCCTTACAAAGAGCAAAATGGACACACTAATTCAACACGAAAATGAACCTTCGCAAGGTCTTCGGGCAATTTTTTGGCATGCCAAAGATTTTGCCACCGCTCACGAAGTTGCTGCCGGAGCCTGAGAAACTCCACCGGCGGTCATTAGATGGCTTAAGATGCCCTCACGAATGGCCCTATATTTATACGATCAGAGCCGAATTTGAACATTTCCTTTATCGTGTGTCCTTCTTTGCTCGACTTCGGGACAGTGTGACGCCTGCATTAATAAAATTACACATCTTCGTGTAGCCTCCGTGTGTGGTTCGGGTGCCATCGTGTAACCCTCTGTAGGCATTGTACTTGCTTCGGCTGTTGATTGGCTGTTGACCAAGGTCGGGGCCAAGTTCGCGCGAAATTGAAAATTCCATATTCGTATGGCCATCTTGTGTCAATTTCGGGACAGTGTGACACCAGCAAAGGGACTGACGTTTCCCGGCGGAGACATTTTTTTACCTGTCGCAGAATAAATGAATAAATAAATAAATTACAGCCCTATGTTGTGTCGTATGTGCACATAAGAAGCAATACTTTTCTATGTATTGTCACGTTTGGAAAAATTATTATTATTATTATTATTATTATTATTATATTATTATTATTTTCATCATTATCATTATTGTTGTTGTTATCATTGTTATTATTATTATTAGTAGTAGTAGTAGTAGTATTAGTATTTGGCGTCACCCGTGCCTGGGAGGAGAAAAGCGAACTTAATCACTGTAACCCTCAGGTCTGTCCTCCCGATATAACTGATTGGGATGTGTAGGTTTACCACTACACCGGGGTTTTCCCCTACTCTTCATCGAACAATGCAGTGTGTTCTACTTGTGATTATCTTTCCATAATCTGAGCACAAAGTACGAGAGGTTCATCATGGCCCAAGCTACCCTAAATAATAATCTGAATCACACTGTGACCCATCTTTATATTCTGGGCTTATTTTAGAATAGAAAAAAATATATATCGCAGGGACATCAATATAACTATAAAGTATATAGTTATTAAATCTCCTAGATCATTTCGAATGGGGGAGGGGATGGTGTCGGACAAATTTGTCGACAAGGTATCTCAACCTTATTTGAACAAGGAAAACAAGAGGTGTCCATTTTTTATTGTGTTTGTTTTTGTTTACATTTGCCGACAGTCTATAATAACAATAATAATAATAATAATAATAATAATAATAATAATAATAATAATAATAATAATAATAATAATAATAATAATAATAATAATAATAATAATAATAATAATAATAATAATAATAATAATAATAATAATAATAATAATAATAATAATAATAATAATAATAATAATAATAATAATAATAATAATAATAATAATAATAATATGTTACATTTATATAGCGCGCTTTAGAATGTTACATGTATTTATTAATACCCCTGGGGCGGTATTCTGAGATTCATTTTATCTCAGATAAAATCTCAGATTTTTAGTCTGTCAGATGAAATACCCTTAAAATCTTTTAAAATCGGTATTCTGAGAACCATTTTAGCGAGATTTTATCTCATCTAAGACACGCCCATTTATATGCGATACCCAATAAGAAATGTCGTTAGATTTCACTTTCATCATGCTCAGCCAATATAATTGCTCTCTGCCAGTCTCTGGGGCAAGAGAGCGCGAATGCGTTATTTTTTACAATTTTCAATACGCATGCCTCAAAGCGCAAACGCGCTTGTGCTAGGATTTCCTTGAAAAGGACTGAGGTACTTTCAGAGGTTTTAGAACACCATCACAAGCATCATTACAAGTATGATATTAGTTGACAAAAATCTTGAAATAGAATTCGATAATCATATGAGAATGTTGCTTAAGAAATATAGTCAATACTCAGTATTTTTTAATTATTTTGATCGCACGACTAGCACTATACTTGTCAAAAAATGTTGCACTTTTCATGCGTCCTAGAGATAAAATAGCCGATACCATATTTTAAGTTTATTTTATCCTTTTATCCATAAAAATGACCGGCGTAAGCGTTTAAGAGTACGCGTATCATGCGTACAACTGTACAGGCACGCGAGAGGTAGGAGACTAGACAGAGATAAAATATGAGATAAAATCCGAGATAAAGAGTAGTCTCAGAATACCAATTTTTTTTAAAAGATGAAATAAAATATTTTAGAGATAAAATGGTGCTCAGAATACCACCCCAGGTCATTGGATTTCAAGCCCGCTCACAAATATGCACCGTAATATGACAACATGTTCTTGTCCATACAGGATTATATACTCAGGACGCCCTGGCCGACTGCAGCGAATTGATTTAGCTGAGGGCGATGTACCACAGGTATATATAGGTATTTAACGCTGACTCAAGAGCTCTTGGGGATTGGGAGTTGGTCTAGCGGTGACGTCATTGGTTCTTTGTCTTTGCCAAACAACTGATCGGACCCAGGTTCGAAACTGAGTCACGTCTTTCGGATGGTAAATATTCATATCTGATTGATACACGTCTGTAAAAACCCTGTTACACACATACACACACTCTGAAATGTTATCTGTCCCAAAAAGCTACATACTAGTATTTGCACACAAAAATACACAAAATAGGGAAAATGTATACGGTATGTGTCTGGTAGCAGGACCTCATACGTCGTGATCCGATTCAATCTTGCGCTAAAAACTAAGTGAATAGCGCCATCGCATGATGTGTGTTTTGTTTGTTTTTTTTAACTAAAGATTACTCTTTCTCCATTTGGCGTTTCCATTATTCTCATTTTCATGAACTAGTACTCTACATTGCTTCATCACAGAGACAAGCTAAGTCAACCGAGATTATTATACACGGTAAATGCGGTTCATTTTTATCTGTTTATTGTTCAGTTTATTCAAATCACAGCTAATTAAATATTTGATATTCCTACCGAAACTATCCATTATAGAAATGATAGGCAATTAGAAATTATGAATAGTGGATTTGTTCGAAATTCTATTGTCTGCTTAAGACCCATGCAACAAAGTATACATGCATTCATCTCTTTATAGCGGCCTCCAGCTCTTTACTACTTACTGCGGCATGAATTCTACTCAATTGAACAATAGTTGATGTAATCTAAATAGTGAAATGACGCCTAGTGTGAGCGAGCTTTAAAAATTTTCGATGTTACGCTGTTTAATTAGATGAAATGATTCGAGAGTTTGCTGTGTTCAGGGGCTAACAATTTGACAAATGTATGAGAGCTTGAGCTAGAAAGAAAATATAAAATCTTAAAAGCTTTGTAACGATGAAAGTTTAAAAAAAAAACAAAAAAAAAAAACCTCTGAATGTAAATATAATAAATATATGTGTAGCACTGTCTTGTCATCATTTGCGTTTTAATATCTAAGTGTGTGCAGAGTATGCGTTTGGAAGGGTGCGTGTGTGTGTAATTACGCGCACAACCGTCTAATTAATACTCTAAACAAAGAGAGTACACCAAAATGTCTCCATTTGCATATGTTAAAGAAATATAATATATTCCATGATTTTATTCATTTAATAGAAGTTATTACAAGTTATAAAGTATGCCTTGTCCATGTTGTGCTGTGCTATTTCTTAGACTTATTCTCGAAAATACAAAATTTCTTTAGTCAAAATTCATATTACTTTTATTATGAATTGTGAGAAGGAAATAGAATAACTTTCCATTTGGAATTGCAAAATTTACTATCATTGTTATCGTTTATACAATTTGTGTCGTTTAATATTTTGCATTAAGATGACAAGAAATAATCATGGGTGGTATATCGACCTTTTATCTATGTTCAAACTGCTGTGATTTATCTATCTCCCAGTTTCCCCATGATCTCACTTCAGTATCCTTTCAATGTCTTTATCTTGTCTTTGCTTTCACCCGAGGAGCTCTGTCATGATTGATTATCAATAAACACTATATTCCAAATTATGTGAATAAAGTCTCTCATGAAGCATTATGTTTTAAAGTAGAAGGATCATATCTGCCGTATGCTATCGTTCTGATGAGACTTCCGATTAGTAGCCTGGTTCCCATGCTCATGGAATTTTCCCTGCTCTCTACTGAAATGCGATTGGTTACGTCTGGATGATATCCTAGCCCTATTATCATCACTCATTTGATAATAGAAAGAGAGGATGGCTCTGTGATAGATCAGTGGTCTCGTAACTGGGAGGACTCGGGAAACCAAGTGGATGCGCTAGTGCCCTCAGGTAAGGCATTAATCCTCATTATCAATTCCCTCGGAGCGGACTTAAAGCCGTCGGTCCCCTGTTTGTTTACTGTCAGGCATTCACATGAAACAATCCACCAAACATTAGTTAGGTATGAAATTAGTCTATATGCAGACTCCAACTTACATAGTATCATCGAGGGGGGGGGGGGGGGGGGGGGGGGAGCGAATCAAACGTCGCTTCGCCTGGAATCAGGCTATCAGATCATTTGTGGTATACATCCGAGTGGTGTGTGAATTGAGAGGGAGAAGCGTTCGCGGAGCACCCGCCAGCCTGTGGAAGCATACGATCACAGTATGCCATAAGTACAAGAAGTCTCCCTTCAAATATTTCGTATCAAAAAGAAGGATGCGTAAAATGCTTCAGAGAGCATGAAGGGAAGAAATGAGTTAAAACAATTACACAGTTAATGTATTTAGTATTCCAGCTTTTGGGGAAAATGATTAATTAGATATATGAGATTCCAGTTTGAAGGGGGGGGGGGTCCCTCTTTTGTTCTAGCCAAAGAGCACCTTCGGGAGAGGACTTACGCAATATGTGTGTGTGTGTGTGTGTGTATATATATATATATATATATATATATATATATATATATATATATATATATATATATATATATTTATTTATTTATTTATTTATTTATATACTAAGTCGTTCCTACTCCTCTTGCATTAGTAAGTGGTTGGAACGACTTACGACCTTCGTTTCAAGATATCGTAATTATGATGAAATGTTTCGTTCACAAATTTGGAGATACATGACGTACATCCTATCAATCGTGCAAGTAATCTACTCAGTACCCACCGTGACTGAACATCAGCCCCCCCCCCCCCCCCCCCCCCGCCCCCCCCCCAAAAAAAACCCCGTAAAACACATGATGCCACATAAAAACACACGCACACGCCCACAAACACCCACTCACACTTTCTTTTATTGACAAATCGAGAGAACACATTTCGCTATTCGTCATTCCATCCCCATGCCTAACATGCACAATCGTGATTCGAGAGAAAAAAATATCGGAGGTGCCAGTATTGAGACTAGCAGAATGACTGCAATACTGCGTTTTCACGAACGCCCACCCATCCAGTGTATATAGCCGACGTGTTCAGGGGTAAACAGACACAGGACGAGCACTGACTGTCAGGAGTGGGACATTTACCCCAGTGGTGTGTATTAGTGATCAGATGTGCTTTACGTACTCGGGATTTCAAAAGGTAAGCAATATTGCTGCTCATTTGTCTGTCATAGGGATTGAGCTTTCTGTGTTTGGGGTACATAATAATATAAGGCCTTGGACTGGACATGAACAAATAATATGGATTATATCTTTAAGTATTGTCCCACCCCTTCTGTTTCTGCCTCTCCCACTCATTCTTTATGCATCCCCCCCCCCACCCGACCTCTCTCTCTCTCTCTCTCTCTCTCTCTCTCTCTCTCTCTCTCCCTCTCTCTCTCTATCACCGGCTCTCTCTTTTTTTTTCTCTCTATCTATCTGTCTCCCCTCTCTCCCTCTTTCCCTATCTTCCACTTCCCTCTCTTTCTCTCTCACCTCTCTCTCTCTCCACTCTCTCTCTCTCTATCTCAATTTTATCTTTATTCATTATCAATCTCTCCGAATCCCTCTCCTTTAATATCCTCCCCCTTCTGTCTGTCTCTCTGTCTCTCTGTCTCTATCCCCTTTATTTCGTTTATTTCTTTCATTTTTTTTCTATCTCACTCTGCCTCATCTCTCCATTTGTCATCTGTCATGTTTCTGTTTAGGCCCTTCCCTGCACACATTAATCTCTTTGAATTAACGAATGCCATTAACAGTATCCCCATCTGGAGTTATCAAGGTTTTATTTTTATTTGAGTGTTGTATGAAAACAAGGATATAAGGATAAGGACAAGTCACGATGAACGAAATGACTTGTAGGTGTATGAAACTGCATTACAGCATAAGGTGCTGTTGGAGTTTGTCTTACATCGAAAAAAAGCAGAAGGTTATTGTTTGGAATATACTCGTTTTAATTTTCTAAATTCTGAGGACAAGCTGTAAAATAGGAACCTATTAAGTAAAATAAAACAGTTGACGGAGAAGAACCATAGCAGCATCTTACAATCAGCTCTTGTCTTCTTATTTTCTCCATTCCTTTGACCCCATCTTCCCTCTCTCCATCTCTCTCTCTCTCTCTCTTTCTCTCTCTCTCTCTCAATTTCTGTCTGTCTGTCTCTCTCTCTCTCTGTCTTTTTCACACACACCTATACACACACTCAAGAACACACCCTCGCACATTGTTTCTCCGTCCCTCTCTCTTTTGCTATCTCATAGTTTAATTGCTTCAGTCTTGGTCCTCTCTTGCTGCTTATATATAATCTCTCTCACAACACACACAAACACACACATATCTCTCTTTCTCTCTCTCTCTCACTTTCTCTGTCTTTCTCTCTTCCACTGCCCTACATCAATCAATACACTCAGTTCCTGCACAATTAATGATGCACCTCATCTTAATTTTCCCAGGACCTCGCCATTGATTCCGTCTTAATAACCATCAGTCTCAGTTAATAACCTGGTACCTGGATATAAACAAACACTTGGAATTTCTTAAAGGGAATCAATAACTAAATTTGATTTTGCTTTCTAAGTTTGTCCAATCTGGTACATATATCCCTTATTTCAGATATAAGTTTTAAACATTTATTCTGTAAAAAGATAAAGTTCTTGTCTTGTATATTTGAGATTCCATGCTGATATCCTATACTGAAAAACTGATTTACCTATTCGTATTCCTTCTAGAAAAATTGAATTCGCTTTCAGAATAAACTGCTGCATTGTGGATCTAAATATGCAATCTTTTTTCAGTTATGATCTTAATGAGGGCTTGTGTGTGTAAGTGTAAGTGCGCGTGCCCTTACATAGATACACTTGTGGGGTACAGAGAACAAAAGAGCACAATGAATGATGATGGCCTTTATTCCGTCATGCTTGTGGGGTACAAAATACAATAGGAGAAGTGCTTGTGGGGTACAAAGTACAAAAGGAGAAAACAATACAGTTCCCCACAAGTCAATGTGTGTGAGGGTGTGTGCGTATGTGTGTGTGTGTGTGTGTGGGTGTGTGTGTATGTATAATTGGCCTCCTTAAACAAATACGTCTGTATCAGCCTCCTAAATAACGCTTCTTAACTTTCATATATCATTCGCAAAGATTTATTTTTTAAAAACCAAGGCAATTTCAATATCCTTGAGCTTCGCCTTTTTAAACGTGCAGACATTACAATGACGGATTGCACAATCCTAAAATTTCTGAAGGCAATAAAAAAAAATTGGGTATTGAACCCCTCCCCCCCCTTGACTTGATTTCTTGAAAGTGATCATAAAAATGTTAAAAACGACAACAGCAATAACGATTATCAACAACAACATTATATCACCTACTTTTGAAGAAAGACACAGGTGATAACTTTATATAATATAGATTTATTAATAGGGACGTAATCAATCTGATCCATTAACGATTTTGAGTTTCTGTTTATTTAGTGTTTGTTTTAGAATTTTTTTAAATGCCAGTATCTATGATTTGGCAACCGATTTGTGAAGTTCAATATGTATTCCTTTATGTGCCTTTTAATATCCTTTTTCCAAAAATTTTTTTCAGTCATTTCAATACGTTAATGAAATATGTCAATGTAACAATCATGAAAATCATTCTCAAAATATATACGAAACACTGAAACGGTTTCATAATTTGATCACCAAGAAGGACTGTACACAGCAAGACATTATCCTCATAGAAATTGCGAGAAAGACAGAGAGAAAGAGAGAGAGGGTGGAAGAAGGAGAAACGAGGAAGGTGAGAAGTAACGAGAAGGAGGGACAGAGAGAGAGAGAGAGAGAGAGAAAGAGAGAGAGAGAGAGAGGGGGGGGAAGAAGGAGAAACGAGGAAGGTGAGAAGTAACGAGAAGGAGGGACAGAGAGAGGGGGGGGGGGGGATAGGGAGGGAGATGTCAATGTTTAGATTTTTCTTTTAAAGAATATACAAGTATTAAATAGAAGGTATTATGTAAAACCTAGAAATAAAATTTATGAAACCACGAGTTCAATCCCATTTATAACTATATGCAGTGCATTTCACTGCGTGTGATTTTCATCAAGGTTCCCGACTCCAATTTTTTATTTTGACAGTATAACCTCACAATACCAAATAATCCACGTTTCCCAATAAGTTCTGGACAGTTCATTCATCAATGCAAACGCATTGACAGTATTTTCCTTTTTTCCCCATTAAACTAAAGAAATTGGTAGAGGAGGAAGAAGGAAGACAAAGCTACCAACAACAAAAAGCGTAAATATCAAAACTGTATTTACCTAGATTAGAAGTGGCTGAATGTGCTGTATAATTCTCTCAATCTATTTCGAGGTCATTTTTCCTTTTCATTCGAATTAAATCCGATATATATAACACTACACGTTGTCCATATAATAAGCGATGTCTTTTTCGCAGATGATACCATATGGACAGACATATCATAATCGGGTAGAGAAATAACTTTGAATTCGAATTATTTATCAGAGAAATTATCGGTACCTGACATGTGTTTGCGTTTGGCAGTTTATGAACAGGATAAGTATTGCATGAAATGATATCACATTCCTAGCGACTCGGTGTTTAAAAAGGATATTTACTTTGATATATATGAGTTAATTATCTGTCTTTTATGAATATAGCAATAAATTTAACATCCCAATAAGCCAATGATTCACGTTGTTTGCTTTGATACGCATGATTGTGCCGGTGTCACAGGCGAGAATCTCCGGCCGTGTCAGTTCTCCGGCCGTGCATAGAGCTGTTGTGTTTCCGAAATAACAAAGCAGAGATGATGTAGGGAAAGAAAAAAAAAATGAATGAACAATTTGATGTCGAAAGACGCCGTATGTTTATGCCGCACTAAGATTGTGTCGTTTGTATATCTATATTTTTATCCGGAGAATCAAGGCGGCCGGAGATTCTCGCCTGTGACTTCGGCTTCCTCAATGATACCCGATAATCGGTGTTATATTAGAAGGAGAAAGAAGAAGGAAGGGGAGATTGTTCCAGAGAGAGAGAGAGAGAGAGAGAGGGGGGGGGGGGGGGGGCAGCGTGGGAGAAGATGTGGTCACCCCAAGAGTGCCGGGATCGGAGAAAAGTGAAGAGTCTGATCATCGAAGTCTGCGAGGGGGTTGATATGAGTATTGAGTTCTGGGGAGCGTTTCATCAAGTGTTTTGTCAGTGAATTTTTACCGACAACTGTTATAAGCTACTGAAATCCTTGCATCTGATTGGTTGAAAGCAAATTTGTCTTTAAATATCACCGACAAAACGCTTGATGAAACGCTCCCCTGTAGATAGAGTGGTGAGGACCCATGGACTGGTATACATGTCTAGGATATGTTGTCTTTCCCGGACATCCCAGAAGACCGACAACCTACGATGCCGACAATCTGATGAACCCGCAAAAACCGATAGTTGTTAGAATACCCACGAGATGTCGGTCTAGTGAATTGTCGTTCTCGTGGGCTGTCGGTCTCATGGGTTGGCAGTCTCATGGACTGTCTGTCTCATGTGCGGTAGGATTGTATTTCATATTTCAACTATATATTCGGAAGGGATGAGAACGAAGTGAGATGTCAGCCATGATTATTGGAAACTACATATTCACAGAAATAGTTATGCTTCCATATATTCCAAAATAAATGTCCTACTTTAGGGTGCTATAGAAATAGTACATGTATAATACAGTTTAGCTTGTATTTATAACAGAACACAGTTGAATTAAACAGCTGTCGCTTCGTACAGTAGCCCTGTGTTAGAAAAGAACAGTCATATAATTCACAAACTATAACGAGCCTAGGCATCACTCTCACAGTTTTTTGACAGTATGCCAAAAGAATGAACATACCAAATATACACGTTCAATACCTGCACTATAAAAACAATTAGGGAAGAAAAGGGCACAGCAGTAACAATCGCAGGAAAAAGGGGGTCCAGAAAAATAAGAGAAAAAAAATGTATTTTCTCTTGTCACCTAGAGAATGTTAAACATCTGTGCTTCAAGATTCATAATAATCATACGTTTCTCATGCAATTAGGTTCTACAAGCTGACTAAATAAATATCGATGACTAAATAAACAATGGTAACAATCTTTTTCCATTTGAAGGGCGCGGCGCTATATTATAATTATCCAGACAAAGAGAAAATAAAAATGAATAATGTGCTCTCAGTAGTGGTGTTTGTGATCATGATACTACCAATACTGTATGATAGTTGTTTTGCTCTGTCATGTTGTCATTACCTTCATTACAAAAGTGATGAAAATATCATAGTTTTAGGCAAAGGAGGTGCGAAAAGTGAATAGGGGTGTCTTCAAATTAAATTTTAAGAATTATTCTGGCGCAAATGCTCAGTTTCTTCTATCTCAGGTATCGGCATTTTTGTCTTTATACAAGATATATTATATAACAATAGTTCTTTCTCTCTCTCAAAAGAGAAAAGAGTAAAAACACTTCCAGAAATGTAAATAAAAAGAATGCAAATTCTATTATACATATTCAGTGACCTATTATAATCAACGTTAGCAATATTTTTGGCATGTGCATGTATTCAAAATCATGAACCAATTAAGGAGGTGCACTTTCTCTGTTTTTGTTTTGTGGTCAGCCAGTTTATCTTTTTGAAAATAATGAATTTCATGAGCCTGCACAGTCTCCTCAAATTAAAATCATATATGTATATGTATATGTATATATATTGATCTCTAATAAAGTTGAAGTTCAGCTACGTCCTTGTCTCCGGTCTCATCAATCCTCACACTATAATATATACATGTATTTCCCCTATCCGGATAATATTATGGAGGTGTTGTCTGATCTTGTGGTTTTGTCCGGGGTAGTTTTCCGGGGTGTTCTGTTTGGTTTGATTTGATTTGAATCTGTTTTCCTCTGCAATGTGCAAGAGCTGAATATCACATGAATGTAATACACTAACTACAATTAGCAAACATATTTAAGAAGCATGTCATAATAAAGTTGATAAAGAATAAGGGCAATTTGGCATACATGTATAAATCATTGACAATTAAAATAAAATCACTCATTATAATGTATACCCATGCATCAATGGGCACCAATAATGTTACGGGGTCATTGTCGTATAGGGTAGTTTTGTCCCGTGGCGATTCCGATTCAATTGATCTCACATATGTAAAAAAATTGATCTGAACCGTGTGAAGATCGATTTTAAATCTCGCTGAAATACCCTAAGGGGTGTACCGGAGGATATCGCAGTCTAACATTAGGGGGTATTTGTCTCAGATAGTTTAAGTGTGGACACTTAATGGCTTAAACACAGCGCCTAATACTCAATGCCAACGAGAGTCTTAAATGCAAACACATTAAAATGATTTTGTTCAAAAAATACCATACGTTATTTCTACTGCATACTTTAATACCAGCAATTCAATCCAAGATACACGTGTTTTGAAATATGACTCATGCACAAGTGAGTCAACATGCCCTTTGTTCATTACATTGTGGATTTCTCAAGGAGAGCAGAAAATAAATGCTTTTTTCGCACTTCTGCTTCTTTCTGATAGTTGTTGTTGTTGATTTTTTTTTTTAGTTCGAATAGCCTACAGCCTCAACGAGTCTTTTTACCTAAATATATGTATTTCCATTTCACTGTAAGATTTTCCACTGCTTTACCATATGGCTATATTTTACTTTTAGTTCGTTAGCCATTTGTATAGTAGAAATTATCACCAATCGTAAACCTTTGATACTATGAAAAGTGGCAGGATGTAATGAATTTTGGAACATTTTGGTAACAAAATAAAATCCATACGATGCAATTTGCATGCGGATTAATGCCCAAAAATGTGAAAAGGAGAAGACAAGTAGAATAGAAATCAAGGTTGATGAGAAATCAGTTTGTGAGTCCATGTTTGTTTTCCAAAATAAAAAAGAAGGAAATATATAACAGATTAAAGAAAAAGGTACTAAGAAATTTTGATAATTACAAATGGATAAAGTGTTGTTTGTAGACTATTCATGCACTTCATGAACATACGAACGCAGTCGCCTGTAAATGGATATGTTACGTATTTGCCTTTCGTCTGGGACATATTTAATGCAGTTTTTTCCCCTTATATTCTTCGCCTGCTTGGCAGCAGAAACACATTTATCATTGCTTTGTTATTGACAGTGTACATTATTCCCCAGCTGGCAGAAATTGAATGTATGTTTCGGTTAAGTTAAAGAGGATGTCTAAAACTTTTGTTTGGATTGCTTTGCTTATTACCTTCCATTTACCATTTTTTAACATTATACGGTAGACGTGCAAGTATAATAATAATAATGGTTTGTTTTTTTAACCGTTCTTGTACAACGCATATCACGTTATGATATAACGTCCCCATGCGCTTCCAAAGGGTTTGGATATATGCATTAGGAATAAGCAAATAATGACTGGAAAGAGATGATAATCTATTGTACTTTATGCAGTGTCGTCGAAATTTATGGAGATCTTGACCAAATTTTAAAGGGAAACTTATGCATTGAAAATTTTGAATTGTTGTTGTTACTTTTTATTAAATCATTGAATAATCACTGAATCCAAGATTTACAAGAAGGTAGTGGTCTTTTCATATGTATGAGTATCCTATCATCCCCTTGCAGTATATTTTCCTGAAAAAGTAAAACAATAACATTCTGTTTGGAAGTCTTTATTTAACCTTAATTCATTGTAATTTGAAAAATAAGTCTTGTTATCATGGGCTGTGAAGTAAATTATGACCTAATCTTACTGTACCTTCTAAACTCTCTTGTCTCGTATTGCTAGTACATCACGATGTGATGTAATTGCAAGTCCCGTCATCGTTCTTATCCACTAAAGCTCCAAACATTTTCTTCTTTTTTTTAACTTCATTTGCCATAAGCGCAAATTACCACAATCGCAGGCATGCCACGAGTGCCAATTGGCAAAATAATAGGAATCAATTTTGAAAAAAATATTTCACTGTCCATAATAACCCACTTCCGGTTTTACTTGGCTTGTAAGTTGTATGTATCTATGCATGTACTAATTTTATACTGGAAATTGTAGAATAAAGCAGAAGACGCTGGTAAATCTACCCCTTGTAAAATAAAGATCTGCTGGGTCACAGGCATATTATTTGAGTGGCACATAAAGATTTAACAGAGGAGTCCTAAGTCAAATCAAATACCTTGATTGCCCCCATTTCCCCCATCGGCCTAAGATGATAATTGTCATCCCTTCTGAGTTTACTGCATTCTTGACATGCCGATGTGTCTATACTGCCATGGCTAGGAAGAAGCAGAGACTATTATGTTAGTTGAGGGGAAGGCACTGGAAAACAAATCCCCTTCTCATTAATGTCACGAAATATAGGTCTATTTCAAAAGATGTATTTCTGGGAATTAGTGGCAATATGAATTAGACGGATGGAACACGGTACTTACAGTTTGGTTAAGGATTATTGAATTAGACGGAGCAAAGAGGATTAAGCACAATATGTAGCGTAAAGTTGCACTGATGTCTGAAATGTACTTGTAAACAGAGCAAATCATAGAGCAGTAAATGAACAAATCTGCCAAATTAATACTTAGACTATTGAATAAAGGCTGGTTGCAGCCTAATGATTACTGCCCACGAGACAGCCCTTTCTTGACCATATCAACAAGACAGGAGAGACTGCATTATTGGGACTATACATCACTTGTAAAAAGTAGACTGAATCCATGAACCTCTGAATAGCCATTTGTGTACGTCTATGTGTAAATGCAATGATATCTACAGTAGATAGTGAAACGCCGAATAAACAAATCTTTCACCCTAAAAAAAATTGGAGACAGATATTGTGCATACTTATATAATGGACCCTTAAAACGCCACTTTGAAAAGCCTGTAGGACAGTATCCTTTTTTCTTTTTTTTTTTTTTTTCTTTTTTTTTTATTATTGTACATTGTCATCCAAAATCTTCAAGCCTAATTCCACGTTTGGTCTCCTTCGCCAGTTCCTATCTTCAGCACCCCTCCCCACCCCCTTTCAACAGCCCAAACCTTACCTGCTTACCATTCATTTACAAATCTCCTTCAGCAGACTGGCGCTTCTTTGGTTTTTCCTCCTTCTCCTCTGTTCGAATTTTTTTTCACTCTAATCTTGAAATCGTTTTGTATTCTGTGCTGTATTCGAAACCCATGTGATTTCTTCCAGTTTTATTTCACACATCAAGTCTTCTTCTCCGCCACCCCGCCCCTCCACTCCCCTCCCCCTCCCTTTCTATTTCTGTCTGTTGGTCTGTCACACTCTCGGTATTCTCAATCCCCCCCCCCCCCATCTCCCTTTCTCTCTCTCTCTCTCTCTCTCTCTTTCTTTCTTTGCCTCTATCCCTGTTTCTCTATTATCTTTGTCTCTGTTTCTGTTTCTGTATCTCTATATTTCTCCTCTCTCTCTCTCCCTCCCTCCTCCTCCTCTCTCTCTCTCTCTTTCTGTCCCTCCCTCTCTCTCTCTCTCTCTCTATCTCCCTCCTCCTCCCCTCTCTCTCTATCTCCCTCTCCCTCCTCCTCTCTCTCTCTCTATCTCCCTCTCCCTCCTCCTCCTCTCTCTCTCTCTATCTCCCTCTCCCTCCTCCTCCTCTCTCTCTCTCTATCTCCCTCTCCCTCCTCCTCCTCTCTCTCTCTCTTTCTGTCCCTCCCTCTCTCTCTCTCTCTCTATCTCCCTCCTCCTCCCCTCTCTCTCTCTATCTCCCTCTCCCTCCTCCTCCTCTCTCTCTCTATCTCCCTCTCCCTCCTCCTCCTCTCTCTCTCTCTATCTCCCTCTCCCTCCTCCTCCTCTCTCTCTCTCTATCTCCCTCTCCCTCCTCCTCCTCTCTCTCTCTCTATCTCCCTCTCCCTCCTCCTCCTCTCTCTCTCTCTCTCTCTATCTCCCTCTCCCTCCTCCTCTCTCTCTCTCTTTCTGTCCCTCCCCCCCCCTCTCTCTCTCTCTCTCTCTCTCTTCTGTCCCTCCCCCCCCCCCCTTTCCTCTCCCCCTCTCCTCTCTTTTCCCTCCCTCTCACCTCTTTTCCCTCCCTCTCACCTCTTTTCCCTCCCTCTCTCTTTCTCTTTCCTCCATTCTCCTCCCTCCGTCTGGCGCCTGTTTCTCCGATTTCATTTCGCATCAATCGGCGCTGAAATCGATCTCAATCAACGCACCGGAAACATTTTGTTGACATATTCTTTAGTGATTGTCTGGCGAGAGAGCCCAGGTGCTAGCCGTTTGTTTCCTTGTGGCACATGCACAGGCGTAGCTAGGGGAACAAGGGGGCATACCGCCGCTTAAAAAAGTTACCACGGGACTAAGTGTATGTCTCTGTATGTGTAACTATGTGGCACAGTGATTTTGTGAGTCACTCCAGTCTGTGCTCCCCCCCCCCTCATTCAATAAGTCTGGCTACGCCAGAGGGCATATGCATGTTCAAAACGACATTAGACCACGTCTCAGTAACATTTCCCTGCTCTGTGTATGTGTATGCAGTCGTTATTAGATTATGAAAGAACGCATTTGTCTGTGTGCTTAGTTAACTATAACCTTACCTTCTATTTGTTACTGGCTAGACATGCAATTGCTTAATTGGGAGGGGGAGGGGGAGCACACGTATATGAATAGGAAAATTATCATACCTTTTAATTCGAACCCAAATATATATACAAAGTTTATGTTTTACCTGATATTGTGTGAATAAAGTTCTGGTTTATATTTCAGATTCATTCACCCTTTTCAGTAATATTAACAATAACTGTTGCACAACAAATATAAATAGAATAACAGTAATGGTTACAATTACATTTTTTTTCATACCTCTGGATACATAACTGAATATCAGTAAGTAAAATATATGATGCACAAATATTGATTTTTTTTTTTTTACGATTGGACATGTTTCAAAGCAAAACTTGTTTATTACATGTCCAGAAACTTACATAACTTAATCAAGATTTGGTCATTCAGTAATATTAATTTCATGAAGCATCATTAGGAATAACGAGATATTGTTAAGAGGGCATGAAAAAAGTGAGTTGAAGTAGACGGACAATTGCCTCAACCCACAAGAAAAATAAAGTTTGAAAGTCTAAGTATTACACTGTAGAATATAACTTGGTTTATAAACCTACTACGTCACAACCACGATAAAGTAAATAAAACCTTGCACATTTTATTTTGATTAGAAGGCTGGAGGGGAGCTCTAGGAAGGGAGGAGAAACGAGAGGAGGGGATGAGAGAGGTGGTGGCTGTCCGCGAATCGAAAAACATCAAAAATCTTTTTTCTCCACCGAATAAGTTTCCTGGTAGTATTTTGCTATGTGTTAAATTTTCTTATTTGTATAAATATGTTTAACTTTGATGCATGTAATATATACGTCTTTATGATTAAACGTGAGATGTCGGTGTTGAAAACAAATTTCACCTTTTTGCTTAATCTCAGTAAATGAAAAGGAAAAAAAAAAAAAATCGATTTTATTTGAAAGAGAATTCTTTTTGAAAGAAATGACTGCAAAAGTAATGTTCATGTAATAGTTGCTCTAAGCAGCACAGTGGTGTCCTAGTCGAGTGGTTTAAGCACTGAGTTGAGATGCGAAGGTTGTGGATTCGATCCCGGCACGGTACTTATGTCTGTAAGCAAGGCATTTTATCTGCATTGATCCTCTCCATCCAGGTGTTAAATGGGTACTCGGTAGGATGCGAAAGTGATAGTGGTTTGTTCAACCTTGTGGGCGTCTATAAAATGGCGCCTGGCTGGAATACTCCAAGGAATGGAGAAGGTGCATGCATTATGTGCGGGTAATCCTAGAAGCAATGACTGGGGTTATTCATCAGTATCGTACATGTATCTATAGCGCTTTGTGAACCAAGCATTATGCAACAGGGTAGGGAAGTGGTACTTAAGAAGATTTCTTGAGGGTTCTTGTGATCGCGTTAATTCAGCAATCTTGTTTTATGATGGTTGAATAAGATAATATAACATTTCATTTTTACCATTACAAAGATTGGTTTTTCAATGAGTCCCTCAGTCTTACAGCATGCTAATATAATTCTCATTTCTTCTCAGGTTTTCAAAATTGTAAGAAAACAGGTGAATAAGTAACATGTGGTTTATGCTTCTAAAAAACCTCTACAAAATAAGTAGGCGGGATTTTGTCGACTTATTATAAAGAGATATGATATCTAAGTTTTGTTCATTTCATTTATTAGATTTGTCTTCTTTCAAATACAAGAATGCATGTAAAATGAATAAATAGACGTTGAAAGTCTAAAGTAACAGGCACTGATTGCCCAAAGGAATAATGCAGCAGAATCAGTCAGTTTACTGCTACTTAGTTTGAAGTGTGAAGTTTTTGTTCCACTTTTACATAAAAAACATTCACATTTTACAAGCATAGGTGTCAATTTAAAAACGTAAGTTTAAAGAGCTCAAATCAAGTACAATCTACGGTAAATAAGAAGAAAGTCTTGAGAGATATGCGTGGGAACGACTGGAGCAAAAAGAAGAAAATATAAAATGTTGGGAGCCTAAATAAAAAGCATAGCTTGTAAATGATTAGGCTCCCATTTAGAGTAACATTATAGATTATTCTGATTATTATAATAAAAAGCGAAACTGAATTTTGAAAAATATCAGTTTCACTAAACGTACAAGGAGAGCAAAGCTTAGAATGTGGAGTAAAGAAGAGAAAAAGACAAACGAGAAGAAGAAGAGAAGGAGAAGAAAAAGAGAGAAGGAAGAAAAAGAAGAGGAAGGAGAAGAAGAAGAAAGACAGAAAGAAAGAAAGGAAGAAAGAAAAAAGTAGTAGAAGAAGAAGAAGAAGAAAGACAGAAAGAAAGAAAGGAAGAAAGAAAAAGTAGTAGAAGAAGAAGAAGAAGAAGAAAAAGAAGAAGAAAGACAGAAAGAAAGAAAGGAAGAAAGAAAAAAGTAGTAGAAGAAGAAGAAGAAGAAGAAAGACAGAAAGAAAGAAAGAAAGAAAAAGTAGTAGAAGAAGAAGAAGAAGAAGAAGAAGAAGAAGAAGAAGAAGAAGAAGAAAAAGAAGAAGAAAGATGCTATCAAATTTCATCAAATTAACGTTCCTCATTCTGAATTATTGTTAAAATCACTAGCTTCATCATATATTTTAATAGGACAATTTCAGGCTATGAATCATATAATTTCTCAATTTTTCTTCTTTAATTAAGTAGTACAATTAGTAATTCTTAATGACATACACTTTACACCCTTTCAATGAATTTCGATGTCATTCAAATATATGAAGATTTTTATATATATATTTTTTTTTTACATCGCATTTATTTCAAAATATGAATATTATACATGCTCTACATGTTCCATTGCAAGAGAATTTATTGTTATTTATCTAGTGAAATGAAGTAAACTAAATCTAGCCGTATTTAAAATGACATTTGTTTGTTTTGTTCAGTTTTGCAATAAAAGAATTGAAAGAATTATGGCTTGCATTGTGTTTGTGTGTGTAGCTAGCTACACATGTCGCTTAAACTGTGCTCTTCCAAGCATATTTCACATTATTATTAGCCATTCCGGGCAGACATTATCCCGTAATTACACTTCTTGTGCAAGGGTAGAAGATTTGTTATTTCAAAGATATACATTATTTGCTTTATCAGTATACTTTAGATTGGGGTAAAGAGTAAGATTTCCCAGAATGTGCACATGCATGAAAGAGAATTAAATAACTTTTAAGTTAGTGATTTCATCTTGTTTGTTTATTCGGCGATTTACTTTCATATTTCAGGGATAATGCAATTGTTACCTGTATAGGGTGCAATTTCGACACTTTGACTTTAAGTAGTTATTTGCTGCAATAAAGGTGTTGACAGCTAAAAATCTCTATGTTTAATAGACGCGCACTGGTATTGAGATTATATGCTCTGGATTAGCTTTTGTTGATGATACTCAGTTTGTACATATCATGTCTTATCTTCTCTACAGCACTCATAAACTTTGTGGTTTCTCGTGTAAATGCGGCCTCTGAGCCTGCCTAACGTTCTCCAAGCAGTGCTCTTGAAAAGATGCTGCGGTTTTGATGAGGCAGTATGTTATCCTTCTACTGTATTATGAAATTTTGTGAAATGTACATGTACGTAAAAAATGAAGATTATTCTCACGTACAGAGGGGTTGTGTTTCTTAATTTAAATATCACATTGCAGTGCCATGTGGAGCTCTCGTTATCAGCCTCAAAATTTGTAGTTTTGCTTGAAATGGTGCTCATCTACCTAAAGACAGAGAGAGAGAGAGAGAGAGAGAGAGAGAGAGAGAGAGGAGGAGGAGGAGGAGGAGGAAGGTGAAACGGGATATATTTATGATGTCTGTGTGCTACTTGTGTTACATAGCGCATTGGTTATGAACTGAAACACGATCGGTGTATTTCTCCCTCTCAAAAGGGGAATATGACAGGCGGGATGCTTGGAGCAGGGAGAGGACTTATTAGCCCCCCCCCCCCCCCCCCTCCAGGACACTACCCTTTACAATGCCCTCCACGGTTCCCTCTTTCCCCTCTATCTATTTGTCTCTTTCTTTCCTTTTCCTCTTCCCTCCATTTATACTCCTACCGTTCTACTTACAGAAATTAGAATTTTTCTCACCCCCTCTCTTTCTTTCTTCTATATTTAGACATAATTATGTATTTTCCCCTCTCGATGTTTTTTCTCTCCTTCCTCTATCCTAATTTCATGTTGTTGTTGTTTTTTGTGTGTTTTTTGGTATTGTAACGCTCCCTCTCTTTCTCTATCTCTATATATTTCCTTCTGTCTCCTTTTCCCAATCTCTTTCTACAATCACCCCTCGCTCTCTCTAACACAGGCACACACACACCCTCACATATGCACCCACAATGCTACACACTCAAACAAAATCCCTTGCTCTCTCCATTTCTCTCCCCCTCCCTCTCTCTCTCTCTCTCTCTCTCTCTCTTTCTCTCTAAAACACATTCTCACACGCGCACCCACATTGCTACATTTTTTTTTCAGTAATCTTTATTCAATTTCTATAGCATTCCTCTTGAATGTATACAACAAATTACACTCGATAAAATCATTGAAACAAGGCATATACACCAAAGATATCATTGAATGAAATGTAATCATTAAAAAAAAAGAAGACGAAGAAAAAAACAACAACACAGAATCCCTCTCATTTTCTCTGACTTTTTCTCTCTCTCTCTCTCTTTTCTCTCTCTCTCTCTCTCTTTCTCTCTCTCTCTCTCTCTTTCTCTCTCTCTCTCTCTCTCTTTCTCTCTCTCTTTCTCTCTCTCTCTCTTTCTCTCTCTCTCTCTTTCTCTCTCTCTCTCTCTCTCTCTCTTTCTCTCTCTCTCTCTCTCTCTCTCGTGCATGAGCTGCAATCCACTCTCAACAAAAATCAATCTATGACGTGTAATTAAAAAGGATGTTGGGATTTAGTTTAAAACCGTTGAATCGTAGTGTATCCTTAAACTTGATATTCATATATACACCCTTCCTTTTTGGTTAAGACCCACTACTGGCAGAGACTTGGGTTAGTTTGATGTTTTATATCATTAAAAATATCATGCTAAGAAAATAGCCTTTATTTTTGTAAGTGATTAAATTTGTGAGGTAAATTGTTTAATTAATCTTTCATTAAATCTGGGTCTGATTTCTCTGTATATTCTGAAAAATTCAAATACTGAATACTGTAGAACCATTAACCATAAACTTCACGAGCAAAGAATCTCTTTGAATTTCACGAGTGGTCGAGATTCTCGATAGTTTCTAACTTTACAATCTTATTTGAACACTGCACGATCTTAAAGTAAATCAAATTTCCTAATTTTAAAGCCTCATTTCAATCGCATATCTTTTATCAAAATGCTTGTTTCATGCCTCAAACATTCGCTCAGTTTAAAAACGAAATTACAGTATGCTTCAGATTTCAACTCATCTGCCCTCATTATGATACTGAAGTGGAAACAATTTGTTTGAAGTAAGGCAGCTGGACGCGGCTGAAACATATATCTATCTGTATTACGTGTTCGGTCCAATACAGACACGGTAACCTTCATAACACTTGTTAGGTAATGGGGTCGCAGATGTACAATTGCTTTCTTGCCTAGCTAATGTCGCTGCGACCTCGTTTTTACATTTCCATTTTGTTCATTGCCTCAGAAAAAAATGAAATTAATGGCTCTTATTGAATTATTCTTCTTGATTAGACCTTCTGGAGGAAACTTACAACACAAGTGTGGCAAACTAGAAAATGTTTAAGCAGAATTTGCTTAATTTCTCATACATGATACGTAAAGGCCTGTACAAAGTTAAAGCAAGGAATGTATTTGGTGAATTGTCATTTGGACCAGAGCCTACTTTTTCAATCTCCAATTCCGTTATATTCAATAAACACGATAAAAACTATTTTCGAAAAATCAACTCAAGGCAATTTCAATAGCCCTGTCTATCACCTTTAGAAATGTGTGAACATTACAATGGCATATTACGTAATCCGAACCGGATTTCTATGGGCAGTACAACAGGCCTTTGAAATTGCCCTTAAGTTTATTTTTCGAAAGTAGTTTTTATCGTGTTGATCATATAATTGGTCTATAGTACATGAGCTCTATTATCTAAACTGGTGATTAGACCGTACGAATAACAGACGAAATGGGTAGTGACAAATTGATACTATAGCAGTAGATAAACAGGGTAAAGACGAAATGGAATGATAAGAACTTGATATTATACAAACTGGCATTGGATCAAAATGGAAATAAGCTCTACATTTAAAAAAAGGGAAATTTCAGTGGATAAGAGGGCATTTAAACGTGCATTCGTTTATTTTCACATCTCTTCCTATAAATGGAAGGCTATCTTGGATTTTCATTCAGTACATTCATATCTACATACGAAAGCAGAAAAATAAGCTGAGATTGCTTGCTTCCCAGATTCCTTGCCTATTGCAGACATTGGCGATTTGAGCTGTCCATTTACTTCTATCTCTGATTTTCTTTAACATACTCAATCTACTTTTACCCATAAGCCCAAAGAGTGGGTCCAGGTATTTGATACACTGTCTCCCTCTGAATCCCTTTCACTCGATTTTTCCAGTCAATTTCCTATTTTCGGGGCTTTCTCTTTTCATGATATGACAAACAAACTGAATTAGTTTTTTTTTTCTTCCTTATGATGTTTAGAAGGGATTTATATATCTACACATTCCTTGTCAAGTATGCTTCTTAAGAACCACATTTCTGACTCTTTTCTGTCATCCAAGGATTTATTCAAAGAGATGAGATTAAAGATTGGAAAAATGATACCTGACCCCATAATCTAAGTTCTGGTGAACAGGGGCTTATGCACATTATCTTCACTATTTAGTATCACATCCCCTCAATTCATCCAAAATTGAAGTGTGTTTTCACCTTTCCTTGTAATAACTTTTTGCACATGAAGAACCCAATAAAAAAAAAATCACACTCCAAAGAATGAGAATACGATGTCACTATATTCATGCGACTAAATGAAAAGCACACATCCAGGTCATTTCATGATAAATCTTGAAAAGATCTCCATCTAAAAGTATTTTCGGATAATCTTTTCTTGAAAATTGTCTTACATTCTGTTTAACACCTAGACCGCCTACCAACGGATATCAAATGATAAATAATATATAGAAGGAAATCCGTGGGCGTTATACTCCGTCTCTTATTTACCTTCAGGGAAAAGTTTCTATTAAAAGAAAATGTTTTTTTATAGCCAACAAAACTGTTTCTGCCATTATCTATTTAGCGTAATTAGGATAAATGCATTAATACAAAGTTTTGTGACATGAAGAAAGCTATAAGGTGTTGTTTCAATATTTCTCTTTTCTCCGAACCAGTTCTCTTTTCATGTTTTTGATGATACACGTATCAAAATATAACTCGTATCAGATGTATTACCTTCTTTTATATTAGTCATTTTCTATTAATTTCATTAAATGGTTTAGGATTAAGGCCACAATATATAATGCATGAGCTTGTTACTTTGCTTAAAAATTTACGTCTCCCTCTCTCTCTCTCTCAAAAAAAAAAAATAAATAAAACTAACATGAATTCTAAATGTTATGCATTTAAAATGGTCTTTTAAAAAAATGAATAAGGTATGAAAATCTCCTCACATTCTGACAGCTGTAAAGCAAGACTGAATATTAGTTGTATGGTTAGACAAGACCCCTTGAGAGATTATTTTCTATTTGGATATGGGAGCATCTACAAAACCAGGTCAAAATATCTGCAATTTATATAGCCTTTGTTGTTACTCAAGATTGTAGAGAACTATAATTATGTGTCTTGGGTGGAGTAGGCCTTTCCCGAAATACATTTATGCATTATGTATAAGCCGCATAGTAGAAATCAGACGTAAGAATAAGAAATTCCCGTATGAGTGATTACCAACATGCTTGATACGTATTGAGGTAATCTTGCTATATTGCAAGTAAATATATACTTTACTGTCTCAGGATATCCCAGTTGACAGAAGACCCTCGAGGCCTACAGCATAGAAGACTGACAGCCCATAAGACCGCGCCCCGAGAGACCGACATATCGGTCTCATGGTCGGTCTATTTCGTAGCCGTTTTCAACTGAGTTGCAGCTCACATGACTGTCATAAATATTTTCATGTCTTGCAACCATGCATGTCTTGAGGTAGTACCTCTCTCTCTCTCTCTCTCTCTCTGTTTATCTTCAACTATCTATCTTTCACTCCACTCTCTTTTTCTACCTCTTCCCCCCCCCCCTCTCTCTCCTTTATTTTCTATTCTAATTATTTTTCTTCTTAATCAAATTGCACCCTATCTTCCATCTGTAAACCCCCCCCCTCTCTCTCTCTCTCTTTATATATATATATATATATATATGTATATATATATATATATATATATATATATCTTTATCTTCAGCTCTCTATCTTTTACCTCACTCTCTTTCTCTACCTCTCACCCTCTCTCTTTTAATTTTTCATTGCACGTCTTCCAGGTGTACTTTCGATATCAGACGTTTACAGAACTCAATTCAGTTCAAATAACATTTATTTTCTTCCACTGATTTTGACAATATTCAACATTTGTTCGAATAGTACAATTGACATGCATATAAAGTAGTATCAGTACAATCAAGAACTTGCAAAATTACAAGGAAGAAGGCGCAATCCCAATAAGCAGATGCTTGTAGCAGGAAAGCCTGAATACACAAATTCAATACAATTTAATATAGGAAAATAAGAAAGGGACAGACAAAGAGAGGGAGAGAAGAAGATATAGGGAACTTGGAGTAGAGAGAAAGGAAGAGGACTGAAACATAGTAAAAATCATAATGGAGTTGTATGGCATGCATGATAATATAGCATTATACAGTGGCAAGATATATGGTGAGATTAAAATATCGAAATATTCACAGGCATTCTTACAAAAAGATATTGGAAACAGGTTAGGATGATAGTAATTGAACATAATAATCAAGGAAGGCATCATGAACTATAATCCGATATCATACGCTTTTTTAGCTTCCATGAGAAGCTTAACCGAAACAAAGAATTTTTCATGGGTGCAGGTAAATCGTTCCAAAGATATTATGTTGAAAAATAAGTTTACGGTGTTTGGCAATATAGATTTCATCACTTGATCTGGCTACCATACTTATGGATATCTTAAACACGTGGGAAAAGGCCACAGAACTGAGAAGGTAATTGTGAGTTTACACATTTATATAACAAGGTACACTGTTGAAGTTTATTTATATCTTGAATGCGAAGCAATTGGAGAGATTTATATAAAGGGTCCCTACTGGAGCGTGGATGACAACCTGATATGATACGTAAAACCTTGTTTTGCAATGTACATAGCTTCTTAACTTTAGTTCGATATGTATTTGCCTGTACTACGTTACAATAAAATAGGTATACGGTAGAATTAAGGTGCAGCAGCAGTATAAAGTACGCAATATCTTTTGCGGTAGAAACATTCTTAGGCGGTAAATAACACCAATTGAGCTATTTTGTTTTCAAGTTCATTTATATGATTTTCCATGTTAATTTACTGTCTATAGAAGCACTAAGAAATTTAGTAGTTTCAACTCTAGGTAAGATGCGATTATTTAGTATGATTTGTACAGAGCTAGAATCTGGAGGCTTTGGAGAGTTGCAGAATATCATGTAGTTACATTTCTTGTAGTTGATTGTTAATGTATTAGCAGCAAACCAGTCGAAAACTTTCAATAAATCAGTGTTTACAGTTTTATATAAAGCATCAAGATTTTTATGAGAATATAGTAAATTTGTATTATCAAGGTAAAGAATAAAAGATAGTAGATTGGATGATCGGTAAATGTCATTTACAAACAGAATGAAAAGAAGGGGGCCTAACAGAGAGCCCTTGGGAACACCGCATGTAATTTCTTTAGAGTCTGACAGAGAAGAATTATAAATGGTACACTGATGACAATTATGTCTCAGTTCTGACTCTGAATGATTTTTTTTTTATCACTAACAAGTATAACTACGATAAAGCATTTCTAGCCCACTGGTAACACAATTTATGTTGGTTCGTACTTCTTACGCTACGATATGAATTCATGTGTGCATTATCAAATTTGGGGGATCATATAAAATGATTTTAAAACATTTTCTCTTTAATTTGAGATCCGATTCATCATCGGACTTCTAAAGGAAACATATACCTCGTTTTCGCCCAGGAAAGTGCTCCATGTAATAGCATTACAAAAGAGAACGTCCCCTCTATAGTCCCACATATGCATGATCATGAAGGGTACAGACCAGTGTTTTATTGCTCAGACCTCCGACTCTTATGCATGATTAAGCTCAAATCCCTTGTGAATAGTCATGATTGATTGGTGGCCGGGATCTAATGAAATTCATCAAACTGTAAGTTCAGATGAATAACTCATCTCTATTTTTATGTACCATCATTTTTTAACACATCTGAGCACGCTACACATTTAAGACTGCTATCATCAGGGTGTAATACAATAGTACACTTGTATACAATAGCACACTTCCAAATGTACATTACTTAGTAAATGATATGCTTATCTTTTATGTTTGTTCTTACATAATTAAAAAGAGAAAAAATATTATCTCACCTTTCCGGGCGACATCCATTAAAACACTCAACATTTTAGAATGCCATACTCAGTGCCGTACTACTTAGTAAATGATAGACTTGTTCTACATTGTTATTCTTATAAAATTTATGATTTGAAAGCCCAAACAAATACAACATTTATTATCATCTCCGCTTGCAACGTCAATTAACACGCTTCACCTTCTATAGTACGCTATCTTCGATACGTAATTCAATAGCACATATGCATATGAGAGCCTCTTCCAAAAATTACATTACTGTACTTTTATGATATTATTGTTGTATGTTTGTCCTTATATGGTGTAATTCTTTAAAAAGTAAATATACATGTTATATGCAGCTATCACACATTGCTTAGGGCATATTGCCAAAGAACATCTGTTGCAATAGTCAGTAGTTCGTGTCAAGATGATTGATAAATTCACAACTACATGCTTTCCACCTCATGGTATCTGAAAATACAACCCCTCTCTCTCTCTCTCTCTCTCTCTCTCTCTCTCTTATACACACACGCACCCACCCACACACGCGCGTTTTTTTTATCAGCCCCTTTCCATTTCCCTTAATTTATAATTATATTGCATATAATATGAATTATATAGTATCTTCTTTAGATGACGTCTATTCAATTTCTTGCTCTTGACGGCCCGTTGCTAATCTACATACGTTATACCTAATGTCATACACTGCATGTCAAGTACTTTGCAAATGTAAAAGATAAAATATTATTTTGTAAGTTCCATACATAGTGTACATGATAAAGGTTGTAAAAATGAATAATATCAGATAAAGATTAAAATACATTCATGTCGTTTTATCATAATTATGTAATCTGCTCTTGGAACAATGTATTCAGTTTGGGCTTTTTATAAGAATATTGAAATTTTTTTTATCAGCGAGTATGGTCAAATTGTACATAAAGTGGCATTTACTCCCCGTAACCCCTCTACTGTTGGTATTCTGTAGAACAAGATCTTTCAAATCAAAAGACCTTAATATACTAGTCAGCAATTTAGGTATTTTTAAATACCTAAATACCTTCTTATTAAAATAACAAGCACATGTAATAACTTGAGATAACTTCGGTCAGGGAATCACAGAATAACATTACTATATTGTCGGTCTCTTTTATTGTTATAATTATGTTCTTTGTTCTTAGGTAGGATATATTCTCGTCTCAACTCACTATACGTATAGGATTCTTTAACATGAAAATGTTATGGGACAATATTTTGCACCCATTCTACAGATTATACGATATAAGGATGTGCATTGTAAACGTACGGAACTGTCTATTTTGAAATTGATAATCATGTTCTTCAATAACATATATTATCGTCTAAACTCACAGTACGTATAGGATCCTCACAGACAAGAGTTATCTGGCAACATCTTGCAACTACCATAAAGATTACTGTATATGGATACAGATCTGCATTAGAAGCGTACAGAATTAACCTAGATGATCAAAATAGAACATATTTATTATTTTAACAAGATCACAAAATGATGTTAAACTAAAGATTTACAAAGTTATATTTGTCCCCCGCATATAATGTTACCTTTCTTCATTTGTGTTTACATTAATCAACCAAGCTGTCTTTCTATTCGTCTTAAAAGTGCAAGATAAAGAATATTCTTCCGCTGCGGCGGCTATTTCTATGTTTCTTTGTAATCTCTCCGATTACACAATTTCCAACAAAAAAGAAATTTTCGACGTGTCCTGTTTCATTTCCTTTATCAGTTCACAATCACAGACTATGATTTATTTTTTTTTCATTCATTTCGGTTTATTGATAAAAAACAATACCTTGTAAAAACAGTCCGGAGACTGATACATACAATGTTTACAAATTTACATAATAATATTGAAAAGATTACATAAAAAATACAGTGCATGTCAATAAATTGTCAAGAAACAAAGATTGAAAGAAAAATGAACATGAATCGTTTTAAATATTGCACTTCAAATTGATTATAAATACAATAAAATCAATAAAAATGCTATTTCATTACTTCAGTTTATATTAGAACAACAGTTCCTGATATTAATAATAATTATTATCATTATTATTATCATTATTATTCCTGCAATTATAGAAGGCAAGAAAGCGTTGGGCTACTGATAATTAGTTGTGTTTGACATTTGCTGTGACAAACGATGCATGTAGGCTACTACTTATCATCATCATTAGATTTTTGCTCAAAGTACATTAGAAAAGCAACAAATTTCATGAAACTTCATAGTAAAAGAAACACAAAAGACAAATAACGATACAAAATGAAGTGAGATTTTAAAAATTATTTATTGTGCTTGCTCTTGCAGAAGCGAAATCCATACAATGTGCTCAAGAAGCAAATGTGCAATAAGTAAATGGGCTAGCGACTTCACGTCTTCGACTCTACATTGTTCGTATAAATCATCTCCCCCTCTTTCCCTCTCCCCCTTCCCCCTACCCCCCCCCCTCTTTCTCTCTCTCTTTCTCTCTGTCTGTAGGTCTCCTATCCTATCATTATTTTCATGTAGTCGTCTGTTTCATTCTCTCTGTCATCTTTCTCTTCTTTCTCCCTCTTCCTCATCTAACCAAGATATCGACTAATGAACGATTTAATGAGGCTTTTGATGAACTGTCTAGACCACTTGCAATTTTCCTTGAATTTCTCAAGGTCACATTAAAGATGCAAAAAGCACATGTTTTTCATTTTATGCGAATAATAAGGAATAACTGCCGATGAACATGTAGTCGTATAATAATGAAGCTGATTTCAGTACGCTCTTTAAAGGGGGATATAGAGGTCAATTAAAACATAGCATCTCAGCACCTCACAAAAGAAATATTTTTTATGAAAAGGGTTCAAATTTTCAAACTATTTTTTCTAACAGTCAGACCCAACTCCGGAAAACCGAGCACAGCTATATACTTCGAAAACGGTGAATAGAGCTAGATGAATATACAGCCCTCATCGTTCAGTGCGAGGCAATGTGTACAAAAGGCATGGGGGAAATCGTACAATGTCGACCTGCTGTTGATAATATATTTTTCAAAAATAATGCTGCGGATATATTTATTTCAAATGTTTGCCATTTGAAAGTCATTTCTTACGACGAATCATTCAAGAATTTTGAAGATAATTGACACGCAGCATTATTTTAAAGAATATTTATATTGTTGGCAGGTTGACTTTGCAAGATTTTCCCCATGCCTTTTTCACACCCTGTCTCGCACTGAACGATGAGGGTTCCATATTCATACGCCGTTTTCGGAGTATATACCTGTGCTCGGTTTTCCGAAGTTGGGTCTGACTGTCTAAATTACGTGTTAATTTTATCTTTAGAACACCATCGCAAATACTTCTCAAGATATCAAGGCACGTGTTATGTAATTACCCTATTGTATAGCCTACAGAAATCGTGTTCGGATTATGTAATATGTCATTGTAGTGTTTGTAGTGTTTGCACATTCCAGAAGGTGACGAATGGGGGCTATTGAATTTGCCAGTTTTAAGCCTCACATGAGGTGTCATTTGCGGATGCAGGGACT
This sequence comes from Heliocidaris tuberculata, assembly GCA_025618425.1. Taxonomy (NCBI): domain Eukaryota; kingdom Metazoa; phylum Echinodermata; class Echinoidea; order Camarodonta; family Echinometridae; genus Heliocidaris; species Heliocidaris tuberculata. The sequence continues at coordinate 15,895,762 of CM046833.1, forward strand.
GCGTCAATAACTTTTATTTTGTGCGCCATCAAAGAGTGATATCTTTTTTTTTAAATGAGGTGTAAACAATACTTTTAATAATTGGTATATGGGTTAATTGCCTTCCCAGGCTCGATTAGCGCAGGTACTGACACAATCGAAATGAAGCCTCGTGGGAGCCGAGCTTTAGATTGATTTCTTGAAAGTCTTTTGGATCGTGTTATAGATATAAAAGCTATGGGCCCTGCATGACCTAAATCATTTCATTTAACCACTTTAATAGCGGCATTCTTAATGTGAATAAAGTGAGTAATTTCCCTCCTTAGAAAGCTCCATCATGACTGAACTTTGGTCTCGTTTTGCTTGTTTTACTGGGTCTCCTTGATAATGTAAAAACATTACAGTAATCCCGGCTCCAAATGATTTTTGACAGTAATCCTTTAAATTGTATATATCCATATTTTGCCCTGTTATTAGTCTTAGTTTTAGTGGATTTTTAAAAACAAATATTTCATATCAAGCAGTGATGATCAAGATCTCCTTCAGATGCAAACATAGTGTAACTGAAAGTATTCCCTGATAATGTTTATTTTATGCAACTGGAGAGGTTGTTGTTATTGTAACCTTTCTCCAATGTGAGAAAACGTTTTCAGAAGAAAAAAAAACACCTGAAATACCACAAAATGATTTTGATAAAGTTACATTCTCTTGCTAGTTGCATTAGGTATTTTTTTTCCGTCGCTGATCTTTATAATATCAACTACCAAACCTGCAAGAATTTTTTTTTTCCGAAAAAAATGTTTCAATATCACACAATGACTTTAATAACTCGACTCAGGTGTTATAAGTGGGTACCTAGTAGGATTTATTATTTTAATGCACTGAGCGCTACGGTTGCCGCGCTGAAGCCGTGGTAATAATACACAGTGCCCTCAAGGAGAACAGTATTTAGTACTGATGGGTTACCCTGGGTAAACATTATATTATTAGCATTATTATAAAGTATCATTTTAGCGACTATAGAGCTTACAAATAATTGTCATGTCATTATATAGTAAAACCATCGGATATCAGATTCAGCTTTTGTTGACATTCAAAATAGATTTTTCCCCTTCTTGTAACACACGAATTATAAAATCAATGTTACATTTGATAGAGGAAGAAGGTGAGACCCCGCCACCCCCAAAAACGACAACAACGAACAAACAAAAACAAAACAAGAGGCTAGTGAAATCGATGGGGTTTCCATATCGAGAGAATTAAGCTAAAAGGCGACACTGTTTAATCTTTAAAAGCATTCCCCCAAAAACACACACACAAAAAAAATCGACGTTTTACATAACGGACGTAATGCTGAAGATAATTGTCCAAATGCATTCATGGTTGCTGGTTAAGGTTGAAAACTTGTAAGCTAATTAAACTATTAAAAAAAAACAACAAACAAACAAACAAACAAACGTTTGAATACATAGCATGAAACTTTTCTTATTTTAATCAAATCAAAATTTGATTAAGATATAGTTTATATTTTAATCAAAATTATTTCCTTTTTCTCCCCCATTGGTTTCAGTTATTCCTTAAGAAATACAGCCAGAATTATTTAATGCTTGCGTCATCATCTTATATAATATAATGTTATATACATCATGTACATGTACATTTTGCAACCTATATTACATTTAAGGGCGTTTTATGCTAGAAGTTAACTACCTGGAGCCACATACAGGCATCTGAGAAATGCAGAATGCAACAAAGCACTTTCCTCTATCCTATCAATAATTCACAAAATATCCGATGGGCTCACAATGAGGATTTCCTATTATGATCCCGTGCTTCCGTGAAACCTTGGAAACGATGAAATAATTTCCTCTAGCGAGAGAAAATGTATGGTGAGAGAGATTTCATCAAAATAGTTTATCCATGTAGGTATACCAGAATATGGCGCCTAATTGTGTTTGAATATAATGTTCATGAATAATCTGTTCAGACTTTATTGATAAATTGATGATGAATATAGATTTCATTCAAAGAAGCAGCATATTCCATTTCATCTTGAAACAATGTATATGTGTGTGTGTGTGTGTGTGTATATATATATATATATATATATATATATATATATATATATATATATATATATATATATATATATATATATATATACAAAAGGGACTCTGTAGTTATTTCATTATAAAGCATAATTACATTAAATCTTGATGCATGTACAGACTAACAGACGATCGTGCACAACCAACAACGTAATTTATGATTATGTGCAGTAAAATGCATCTGTGCTAAGAATACAAAACATGCCCCTGTTTATAATTACTTGGGTAAATAGGTACATTATTTTTTTATTTTTTTTTCAGGGGCTGTGTCTCTTGCCCGAATGTCATCTTTACAATTTTTAAAACTCAAAGAGCTAGTTAAGCGAGTGGGTGTATATTTATATTGTTGTTCTACAATAAAAGCTGTTGGTGGAAGCACTTTAAGGAAATTGTCATTGTACATAACAAAATTACCAAAAGACCTTCTCGATGCCCGATTGTGATATAATGCTTGCCCGAATATACTGCATAGTTTCATAATTTTGAGGGAGGGTTAAAGACCCCAAGCGCCCCCTCCTCTTCATATGCCTGTGATTAGTGTTGTCCGTTTCATGACGGGGAGCCTAGATAGGATTAAAATAATCGTGTGAAGGATGGGACATTTCTACATTATCTAACGTATTCCTGTTTGCGTATATTCTTTTCCTAGTATCATTATTTCATATCTTAATCAAAATTATTTCATCCCCCCCCCCCTTGGTTTCAGTTATTCCTTAACCCTTTCAGAACCAGAATTCTTTAAGGGCTAAATTGATCACATTTTGTTCTTCAAATTGGCAACAATAATATTTTCTTTTACTGGTACATGGTACAAATAAGGTGTAATATCTTTGAAAACATATACATGGTGAAGGAATTTTGTCGAAAAGTTGAAGAAAAAAATTGATAACAAACAACCTCTCAATGTGTTGCCAATTTAAGGATTTTAAAGCTTATTCTCGTTTTCAAAATTCCTGGCATCAAACGCATTATGGTCATGCAACAAAAATGGACATAGTGTGTGCAGAAAATTTTGCTCTTTCTACTCGTGCATCAGGTATATTTTTTAGAGCTCTGAATCAAAAGTTATTGAGCCAAACCACACAAAAAAAGGGGGGGGGGGGTTAATAACTACAGCCAGAATGTATTTTTGTATAAAACAAGTACCAAACGTGATATTAGATTAATTCCACCCATGCATGTTAAGGTAAACATATTCCTCTTTCTTTTCCTTCCAGTGATATATTTTTTAAAACCATGGAGATTTTTCACTTAACCCGGCATCAATCTCGTTCCTCCTCATATGCGTTTGACCTCTTCCTTGCATATTTTTTACACAGCGTCACGTTTAGAAACCCGGGGAGCGTTTCATGAAAGGAAGTTGTCGGATATTTTATCCGACAACTGTTATAAGCTACTGAAATCCTTGCATCTGATTGGCTGAGAGCAAATTTGTCGGATAAAATATCTGACAAGTCCTTTCATGAAACGCCCCCCAGGTGTATAATTTCATGTATGCTGGTGAGTACATACTATATTGTTTGTTCTCAGCAAAATCACTGTTTAATCCCTTCTGTGTCATGGGCAGCAAATCCCGCTCTAGAATGTAAAGCTTTAACTAAACATGCTAAAAGCTCGGAATATAAATACATGAAGTTATGTTTATTCTTCCTGAAGAAATACATGCACTGTGAAGATTCGTCCCATGGAAGATATTCAGACTCAAAAATTACAATGAAATAAATGATTAGAACCCCGAACTTGACTCCTGAAAGTCTGTTTATGATGACTTAATATGAATTAGTGACACAAAAAGGGTAAAAGAAAATATTTTTAAAAATTTGAAAAGCATTCCTGGTGATCTTGTCTGCCCTATGCGACAGTACTGGAACATGAATCATGTTGAACATGACCCCTTTAACATCGCCTGTATTCTCCAATTGCTCCAAGGCCATGTCTTACCTTACGTCTGGTAATTTCTTATTGCTCCAACCAAGTGTTGGCTGAATGTAAAGCCACATGAAGTAGACAGTGTGAAGAAAGTGCTGCCCCAGGACATCAAGGAGCGAGAGGGTGCCTGGGAGGATGCAAATTCGCACCTCTACCCCAATAATTAGAAGGTGATCCGACATGTGCTCCGGCGACTTGAGTCAAAGATGTAGGGTTATAGAGGTAGGGATGGGGTTGCGATTTGGGTTTTAGATTAGGTTTAAGGTTAGGGATAATGTTAGATTTGGTCCAGAGTTGAAGTTGGAAATTCACTGAGTGTAGGATATTGACCGCGTATCGTAGCAGGAGCCTGTGTCCATGCAACTTGGCACTTCTCCCCATTGACTGGATTCCTGAGTCGAGGGAGGCTGTAGTAAAAAATATTGCATGTTAATCATGTTAATGAGGTTCTCAGTGAAGGCTAAACTCTATTGATACAATTATTTCATTGTTTATTTCTCTTGCTACTATCATTCCGATTTGAAATGAAATTCACAATTAATCCATAGGCCTACTCTTATATTCAACATTGCATTTCTCAAACGGATTCTACTGAACTGGTGAAACCATATGGGAGGAAACAAAGTGGTCCGGAGCAGAAGTTCAAGAACATTTCAATAAAGAAAGAGATAATCTTGATAAACGTCAACCTTTTATTCGCCATGAATGCAAACTGGCACAATTGCAGGCGTGCCACATGTGCAAATTGGCACAATGATAAGAACCCATTAACAAAAGGATATGCACCGAGCATTACAACAGCTTTGAATAATAACCCACTTCTTGTCTTACTTGACTATCTGGTAATCCTATAATATTATTCTTCCTTTCATCAGCGAGTATGAACACATTTTTCACTTGAAATTGTTGACTCAAACCTGAAGATGTTGGTAAATTACCCCTTGAGAAATCTACTTTGGCAAGGGCATGGTATTTTAGTGGCACGTAAAGAGTTCAGATATACATTGTAATCAGTCCTTTGTAGAAGGGCTAAAATGGTCTAGCGTATAGGCAGACGTGTAGATAAATCATTATCCTGCTACCCTAGGACGCTTTTAAAGAGAGTGAAGGTGCCTGGAAGGAGTGCAACTTTGCACGCCTTACTTCTAGGCTAGAGTAAGACAATAATCGTGAAGTTTGCATAATGCTCTGTAAGGACTTGAGCTAATGACGCAGTGATTGTAATATTTCTTTCCTTCGCCATTATCATTTCACCTTAAGAGTATGGTTGGTATTCATAAAAGCGAAGGCTTACTGACTTTAGTCCAGGATTAAGTGTGCAGACTTAGTCCACTGACTTAAGCAGTGCCAATTGTCAACGTCCTCATCCTATAAAAATTACCATATTTATGAACTAAATGAACAAATAAAATCATGTCAATGTGAAATTTATTTATTATTTCCATTACATAATTGGATTCATTTTAGTTTTTAATTTCGTTCCAGAAGTAATCGGAAAGAAAAAAAAAAGGTGTTTGATACTTGGCACTCCTATTATCAGTAGACTATAAGTTAACCCATTGACTTCTGAATTTTACACAGGGACCACCCGTTCCAGTAGGCAACGGGTTTAACCGGGGTTAAATTAGTTCATCTTTATGAATAAGACTTACGAGCCTATATCTTCTGTTTCTCTATTCACTTACAATAATGAGCATTCGCAGATGGAGGAAGGAAAGGGCTTAAAGGGGAAGTCCACCCTGATATCAAGATGATTTTGAAAGAATGAGAAAAATCAAAGAAACCGATCAATGATAGTCTCAGCAAACTCCGACAAGAAATAAGAAAGTTATGAATTTTTGAAGTTGTAATCAATCAAACACAAATTGGCAACTCCGTGTGAGGTCCTCTGTAATAAAATGAAATCATGAATTTCCTTCTTTTTTTTCTATTTTTTTAGAAAATATCTAATCATACAGCAACTTATATCGTCATTGCACATATGTTTTTACACATACTTGTATGAAACAAACGTATTCCTTCATCAACAACTAAATTTAAGAAATTTTCTGTACAGACCAAAAGGGAGAGGAGCTCGAGAAAAACTTTACCTAGCTGCCAATTTGGGTTTGATAGACCACACCTTCAAAAAAATCCGAAATTTCTTATTTCTAATCAGATTTTGCTAGAACATTCATTGATATGTTTCTTTATTTCTTTTTCTGATTCTTTTAAAACCAACTCGATATCGTGGTGAACTTCCCCTTTAGATTGAAGAGAGTTTGCAGAATATTAATCCACATTACTTAGACAGTGTTGGTAAGTATTCAGCTGCCCAGGGAGGTTATTAAGGAGAGTGAATGTGCCTGGGACGAGTGCCACTTTGCTCGCCTAACTTCTACCAATATGCAGGGTAGAGGAAGGAAATAATCTTAGATTTGGTTAATCATGTTCATGCCTTGCTTATATCAAGCTTGATCTTCATTTTCATGTTTTATTGATCACTTCGTTGTTACGACTGTCGTTGTCACGAGTTTGATTTTTATTCCAAAAATCACTTTTGAAAAAATCTTGCATATTGTTTAATGTCATACCAATATGGCAACATGATATTTTAACAATGCCATGAATACATTAAGAAATACAACTCCTACATTCGTATGGGGAAGGGCAACATAACCGTATAAGCATTTTATGCGTGTTGAAAAGTTGACTGCCTTTGTAGAGGGAGAATGAAATGGAAAGGGAAGGAAAGGAAATGTAATTGATTTGTGAAAGAATACATCAATTTCTGGAACTTAGTAACACTTCCTTATAGGACGTGTCACATCTGGAAGAATAATTATTGAGTTATAATCGTGATAATCAAACCTGTTAAAAAGAAAATAGGTTGATATTTTTTCACGGACTGATATCTAATGGATAGTGTCAATCGCCTGTCTGAGCCTTCTCCTTCAGAGCCAATATCACTTTCCTTTCTGTCATGTTTCCATTTTGTGTCCATCGTCTCTTAAGAGGACATCTGACTTCTTCGCAGTCTTATTTTCCCGATCACATTCTGTTCCCCTACCCAGCATCCAGAAATGTCATAAAGGGGTTAGGCGAAATTCGAAAAGAAAAAGTGCAAAAGTTCACAATCCATAAAAAGCATGACGAGGATACCGATTTTTGTTCTCAGAAAAGTGGTGGCGGCTGCCGAGTTGTCTTCACATGAATCCTACTCCAATCCTACTCCCTCATCAGTGGACGATTCAGGATTTGGGGGGGGGGGGGGGGGGCGGGGGAGAGAGAAGAAATACAAAGAAATACAAAATTTACGATTTGAAAAGGAAGGAGGCTCAATTTGGGAATTTTGTAATTACGGTAAAATACTTGGGTTCCAAATGATGGCCTGTCCCCCCCCCCCCCCCGACCGCCCGTGCCCCTCACCTCGGAGAAAGCCTTGTCAGACGATCGATGGAATTTCCTTCTAAACAACACGTCGCTACCATAATCGCTTAATTGGACTTATGCAAAGCACAAAAAGCAAACAAATTTCCGTTGAGAACATTGGAATGACTTTACCATCTTTCGGGAATTAGGGAGAAAGCCCAACGGACTTCAGAGAGCGGGGAAAGTAACTTGTAATTAGGGGTTTGAACTCAACTTGAACAAACCAGGTGGCGCGTGCAGGATACCATGTCCATCAGAACTGTAAGGAGTATGATTATGATGTCATGCCCTCTGCTATTCTGCTATCACTCTGTCTTAGTCTGTCTCTTTTCTTTCTTAT